>PGWS01032232.1:0-17230 GCA_002896235.1 Cicer reticulatum
ACAGAAAAGATGTACTCAAGGCTGACATACTGACACAAATCACAGAAGTACAAGGCTAGTTCATCATTCTAAACCAAGAAGATCAATCTTGGATCGATCTTCTGATGCAGCTCTCAAATCTTTGCTTTTTGGCAAGAACTTATCCAACAACTTTTTATGAAGCTGGTCCCTTCCAAGTGACACATGACCGTTGTCCTAAGCCTTCTTGGAGTCTATAAATGACCAAGCTGGCAAGTTGAAGACAAAAACACAACAATCAGCACTAAGCAAAAGATCAATATTTTCGATCATACTCAAGTGTCTCAAAATCTTTCTTATAGTTTGCTGTTTTGTTTTTAATCTTTGTGTCTGTAATCATTTACAACTGAGGTCTCATTTACAGATATATTTCTCAAACAAGAGTTGAGTAAATATCAAGATTCTCTAATAGTCTCAAACATCCATCACTTTGTAACTCAAGGTTGTTTTGTCAAATCTATGAGTAAATTGCAAAAAATCCTTTCATGTTTTTTGAAAGGTAACTTGTTAAAGCCTTTCCAAAACAGTAAGGTAGAACTGAAGAAATCCTTTTCTAGGTAGAAGGGTATGAATTGTTGTAAAGATCAAGATTGATCCATGAAAACCAAGAACGATCTTAGGGTTTGAACACTTAGTGAAAAATCTCACGGTTGTGAGGACTGGACGTAACCCGGATTGGGTGAACCATGATATATCCTTATGCGATCTCTCTATCTCTATCTCTATTTATTTTATGCTTTACAATCATATTTTATATTGATAAAATTGATATTGTTGTTTCAACAAAACCAAAATCTATCTTCATCACTGCCAAGATCAATCTTGGATTGAGATCTTTATTTTTTTACCTTCATTCATCTCATATGGAGGTTTGATAATAAATGAAAGTGGTAATGATAAATATATTGGCCACACTGAGTGCTTACATGGCAAAACAATACACATCCAATTAATACAAAGTGATCATAAAATATTAAAGTTTCATTAGTACGAAGAAAAATAAGAAAATTTAAAACAATAGTTTCTGAATTTTTTTAAGGTCATTAGGAAAGTTTAATTAAAAAACACCGTTAATCATTTTATGATTTTCTCAATTAAAAATATTTACTAAATAGTTCTAAATATATCCTAATGACCTTAGTTTCTATAATTATCATTATCACGATTTTTCTCTAATTTAGACGAGTGAAATCTTTCCTAATCTCTTTCTATATATTCTATTATAGAAAACATATTTCAACTTCAAACTCAGATCGACTGCATAACTATCTTTGACTTTGAAAATACTATTTCACGACAGCAAACTAAGTCTTATTCAGATTTTTTTTTATTATAAAAAAACACAAAATTAAATTAAATCAATATAAAAAATAAAATAATTTAGTAAATTGATATTAAATCAAATTATGGCTCTAAACCACCTATCCAATGAATGAAAAGTGAGGGAGATAGGTCCTTAGATAAAGGGTCAGCATCTTCAATGGTGGTGAGCGAACATAAATAAAAATATTACATATATTACGATGATTATTTTTTATTTTTTTCTAAAAAGGTTAAATTAAAATAAAGAAAATATATTGTAAGAACAGAAAATACATTTAAATCTAATTCTTAAATCTTCAATTATGTTCAGTTTAAGTTTTGACAAAAATTAAAATTATAATTAAAAAATGAATACTCTTCAATTAAATTAAATCTTCGTATTAAAATTTAAATTCTTCAATTAAATTACGAGAACTCTATATTATAACGTATGTAGAGCTTATTCAACAATTTACATTTAATACCATACAAAGAAGAAGATTTTTATTTATTTGTGTGAAAGAAGAAGAAGATTTTAAAACATGGATTATGATTTTCTCAATTGAATAAAAAAAAAAATGATTTTCTTGATTAATTACTATTGTTCACGTTGATATGTCAAAATTGTTAAATTGAATATCTCGTCCCGACCTAAGTTTAAAACTAAGAGCAATCGTGTGAGTTTATGATAATATATTTACCATCTCTTCTAATGACCACGTCATATTAGCTAGCAACGCATGGTCTTAACTCATTGGATGTTCTCGTTTGAGTTGAAACAAAATGTTCTTACGGTGATTAAGTATTTTAAGTCCACCGTTGGCACTGAGTTATTGTTTTTTAGAGATGGTCCATGAGAAGCTCAACGACAAATATGGATAGAAATAAACTAGAATGTCGTCAGGGGCCTATGATATGACCTACTTATTGTCTGACCTATTTAATAAAAATGCTAAGTTTAAGCTATTTTTAAAGCCTATTTATTTAAATAGGTCAGACTCAGAATTATAAAAAAAAACCTATTAGGCATGAGAGACCGGTCTATATATATTTTATTATTTATAAATGTTATTTTTTATTATATTTAGTAATAATATTATTTTCTATTTTAAAGTCTATCAATTAGACAATTATTTAGTAGTCATTTCATATTATCCGCAATTTTTCTCAGTTCTTTTTAAGTTGATTCGTTCATACTATTATATAATTATTATACTATGTAAGTTTTCAATATTTACTATTTCAAAATCTTATTTATCTTCTGTTTTATCTTTGTATTCCTTTAATAAAGTTAGCCTTTGTAAAATATGTTAAAAATCTTCTAGAAAACTTCATTGAAATTTTCTAATTTTATGTTTATAAATAATAATAAATCTTAATTAAAATAGTATATGCAAATTTATTAAAAAATAGTAAAAAAAATGGATAAAATAGGTGCACTCCCTTTAGAAGTGTTTCAAAGTTGATAATAATATTAATTGTATTATTATTGAATATGTCCGAGTTTGTTTGAGAGGTAATAATGAATGCGTTTGTTTCAGGAAAAAAAAATCTATTATTTAAAACCAAAATTGTGTTTGTTTCATGTGAATAAAGCTTTTAAATATTTTAATGTGAATAAAACTTTTAAATAGACTTTTAGGCTAGATTAATCTTTTAAAAAGGTCAAACAAACCGAAAAAAAATCCTATAATAGGCCGTAGGCCTAAAAAATTAACCGTATATCTGACTTAGGCCTTTCAAAAATCTAACCTTACCTAACCTATTCCCACCCCTAACAGGAGAGGATATAGACTAAATCATTTTCAAAATATTATTTAGAAACATGATTAAAACAATAAATCACAAACATTCATAGTCATGATTTAGAAATAATTATAGTAAAAATAATTTTTTAATGATATAATTGTTATGATTGATGACTTTTTAAAATCTTTTATATTTACAATATATATAAATTAAATCTAAATCTTTTTATGGTAATTGTGTTAGCCTATCATTTCAAAAAAAGTATCACAATGCAAACCTTTGAAAAATGTTCAACATCCTTTCAATAAAATTTTATTGTGCATTTAAAATACAATCTAAACTTTTTTTATTGAGCTATCATAATCAATGCCATTTTAAATATTCTAGATATCTTATTCTAGGATTAAAAATTGAATCTCTAATAAAAAGAAGATGTAATTTTAATAATTAAAAATTATTTTAAAATATTATATTTTTATCAAATTAACACACAAAAATTCAAACTAATTTATTTAAATTGTAAATAATATCTCTATACAATTTAAATCTAATATCAGAGTGGTCAGAATAAAAAAAATTACAGTTAATAATATAGTTTTTAAAGTTCATGGTATATTATAAAAAAAGTTGTCCCTAATCATAGTAGACATATTTGTATCTGTGGTATATTTTTACTCTTTAGGTTGTATTTGTTATTTTGTAACTTCCTTTTAGATTCTTTTGAAAACTTCACTTATGATAAAATAGAAAGAAAATTAAAATAAAATAATAATGTACAAATAAAAAATACTATAAGAAATGAATATATGACATTAATTTACTATAAGAATGAGTTTTGATTTCTTTGTAAAAAATTAATATCATATACTATTTAATGAATTTTGCTGAATTTTTTTTTTCTCTTAGGCCGTATTTGTTATTTTGTAACTTATGTTTTGATTCTTTTGAAAATTTTACTCATCATAAAATTAAAATTAAGTTAAAATAAAACAATAATGTACAAATACAAAATGTACTGTAAGAAATGATGATATGACATTAATTTATCATACGAATAAATTTTGATCTTTTATTAAAAATTAACATCATATACCATTAAATGAATTCTACTAAAATTGTTCGAATGAAAAATATGAATTTCAAAATTTCGAAAAGATATTTTATTTAGAATCTTTTTAGATGATTTCAATTAAATTAAATTCTTTATTTAGATTGTTTTTATAGTTTTTATTTAAATTTAAATTATAATATTTATGAATACAATAAATGTTGGATCATTGTTTGGATAAAATTGATTCTAGAAGGATGGAATAGAACTGATTTTAGAAGGATACGTGAAAATAAAATTGGTTCAAAATGGTATTTGTATAGATAAATTTTTATCAATTTCTATCTATAATAATTTTCTTGATTTTTTCCGTCTCTTTAACCAGAAATGTTTAATTATAAATATCTATTAAATACTTTGCTAATTACATTTGACTTTTATTACTTTTTAAGGTTATTTTTTTTTGTTATTATTTTATAATGCCAATATTTTTTATTCTCATTACAAGTTAATTTATTCATTTTATAGATTCACTTCTATGTATGTATTTCTTCTCACCAAATAGAAAAACGGACAATTAATTGAAAATAGTTGATAATTAATAAGATTTAACATGATTAACCTTTTTAAACGTTTTTTATATATAGAAAAAATCGTTATACCAAATTATTTTATATTGTCATTCGATTCGATTTTCATTTTTCATTAATGTGCGCTAAAAGCCCCTTTATATATAAGAATATTAGATTAGATGTATGAGTCAAAAAAATTATATTAATTTGCATGCATAATCAAGTATACACAATATTGTTTTTAAGCACACTCGTTGTTAGAAAATACATACCATGGTGAGTTTTTTTTTTTTTTTTTGAATGTATAGGATTATAGATCTGAATTATTTGTCCACTTCAACTAATTCAACCCAATTAGTTTCATTTGAACTAAATGGTGCAAAACAATTTTTCTACTCGTTATGTTTTTTTACAATTAATTTAGACAACTAAACGAGTACTTGTATTTAAATGTAAATTCAACTAATAAAGTACAGTTACTCATTAATTACTCTTTCAATTAATCTACAATTAATACAAACATTAATAGTATTTAGACAATTAAATAACTACTAATACATGCACGTCTATGATAATTTCACTGTTTGCAAATAACTATAGTACTTTTTTGATATTTCCAATATTCCAATGAATATATTCATGATGCAGGACTTGCTTATAATTGGCTTTCTGATATTTTGTATTGTATCTTGCAACTCGTGGGTTGGATTTTGTCAACAAAATACTTTTAATGTGCTTCAATATGGTGCCAAAGGAGATGGCATTTCTGATGATACACAAGTATTTATATCATTATTTATTTATTTATTTAGTTTTTTCATTCCATTTTTTATCATTTAAATGAACTATTCTTATATATTTTCTTTATAAGTACAAATCTAAATTAATCTTACATATATCCACTTTATAATAGAGAAAAATTATAATGTTGATATACTCGTGTGTTTCTAAAGGCCTTTGAAAAAGCATGGAAAGATTTATGTGGAGCACAAAATAAAGGGAATCCAATGCTTGTGGTGCCAGCTGGACATACATTTTTTGTACGTCAAATAGCTTTCTCCGGTCCTTGCAAATCTCAAAATCTTCATATTCGGGTACAAAACTTAGAACCCTTTAATTATTATTTTTCTTTCATATGATAATAACACTTGACACATCTAAATAAACTCATCAAATGATTGATTAAACATAATGTTGGTAATGCAGATTACGGGAAACATAATAGCTCCTAAGAGAGATTCATGGGGTTCATGTTCAAAACGGTGGCTTAATTTCATTAACGTAAAAGGAATGACAGTTGATGGATCAGGAGTGATCAATGGCCAAGGTGATGCTTGGTGGGGCAATGTAAGACATTTATTTGTATTAGAACTAAGCATCAATTATTATTTACAAAATTCATGATTATATATAATTTAGTAGATACACAAATAATATATTATTTTGCAAATTTGCAGCTTACAGGAACCGTTGGATGTATTGGGAATCCTACGGTGAAGTTTTCCGATTTTTATTTTTCTATATAGTTCTAATTTATGTCACTTAGAATATGAATACATTTCAATTTATTTTAGTTAAATTTTTGTCTCTTATATGTTTAATGTTGAATGTAGGCTATGCTATTTGAAAGATGTGATGGGCTTCAAGTTCGTGGGCTCACTTTTATTAATGGGCCAGGGTCGCATCTCTATATAGTCCATAGCGAAGATGTGACCATCTCACATATCATCGTAAATACGCCAGAAGATAGTCACAATACTGATGGAATTGATCTGTCAAATTCAGTTCGGGTTAATGTTCATGACTCTGTAATACAAAGTGGTAAATATATGTATTTGCATCTCAATCTAACTCTAGATTATTATGATCAATTTCCTTTTAAAAATCAGATGGTAAAACAGAAATAACTTTTTTTTCCATGTCAGTATGTTGTTTCTTTTAAAAAGTGATTTTAGGATTTTAATATTTAGTTACTAAATTTTATGATATAGGTGATGATTGCATTGCTATTAAAGGTGGATCGCAATTTGTGAATGTCACCAGAGTTACATGTGGACCTAAAACTCACGGCATAAGGTTTGTCAAATTTTTTTAAAGATGTAATAAATTTTAGAGATAAAATAATGTTTTTATGAATGAATAATTCATTGGCATGCATTTTATTTTGATGCAGTGTGGGGAGTCTAGGGGCTAATGGTGAAGATGAATTTGCAGAACATGTGAACGTTTACAATTGCACATTCAATGGAGCTATTAGTGCAGCAAGAGTCAAGACATGGCCAGTAATATACTATAATTTAATTGAAGATAAATTAAAAATCATATGATAAGACTATATTTATATATTTGTATCATAAATTTAATCCCAAAAAAATTCCTTTGCATTTTTGAAGGGTGGAAAAGGATACGCCACAGATATCGTTTTCGATCAGATCATAGTCAACGAAATATATTATCCTATACAAATTGATCAACATTACATGGATAATCCAGAAAAGGTTACTATTCTTTCTCCCATTACTTCATGTTGATTTTATTCATGGATAGTAAGATGCATCATTTTTGTTTTTTATTTTGGATGCAGAGTTCAGCACTAAAGGTGAGTGATGTAACATTTAGTAATATCCAAGGAACATGCAGTGGTGATAATGCTGTTGTGCTTGATTGTGACAAGATAGGGTGTGATAATATTACATTGCATAACATCAACATTACCTCAATTGATCCAAAGAAGCCAACTTCTGCAGTATGCAATAATGTCAAAGGGATAGGAAACAATATTATTTCACCTAAGGTGCCTTGTCTAAACCAGTAAAGAGACTTGTATCATGTATATCATTATTTGAACCAAAGGACACCACGACAATAAGATCACACTAGCCCTTTTCTATTTTATAAGAAAAATATATGATACCCATCAAACACTATAGGAGAAAACGACTTAGTTGTAATACAACCAAACCAATCCTAATTTGAGCACATATATTGTAAAGTTCAATAAGATCATTGGTTGATTATAAATGTTTGCATATGTGTCTTTGATTTCACAGCATGCAGTATTAAAATTGATATTACTAACTATCAATACAATTATATTAAGAATACATGTATTTTTGCTATCCAAAAACTTGATTTTATTTCTTAATCTCTATTCGACTAAAAGTTGTTGGTTGGTATGACCTCGAAATAATCGGAATGTATTAGTTCTTTAAGAAATTAAATCAGAATTATACGCACAGCGGAATTAAATTGCGGCATACAAGATTAGCAATTGCAAGTAGATGGATAAGAGATTAACCAAGATGCATGCAAGTCAAATTATCAGTTTAAACAATATTACCTAATACGGAATATGTTTAACATGCATCTAATATTAATCACACATACAAATATTGCAAGATAGAAAATTAAAGGAGTTAAGGGTTAGAGAAGATTGCACCAATAATTTATCCTGGTTCAGTTGTCAACGAGACAACCTACATCCAGTCCTGACAATCCAATCGGATTTCAGATTTTCTTCTCCAATAGAAAGAATCAATTACAGATTGTCCAGTTTCATCCCCGAAACCTATCTATCTTAATGATCTCTTTCCTATTGATCATCCTCTGATCCTTGTAGACACTCAGCAGTCTCTAACACAGAATCACAGTGCGACTCTTTCTTGTTGAGCTCTCTCACCCAAGAAAGTAGCCACCAGTTTCAAGCTGGCTTTCTATCAACCCTTTGATCCTTGTAGACACTCAGCACTCTGACACAAAATCAAAGTACGACTCTTTCTTGTTGAGACCTCTCACCCAAGAAAGTAGCCACCAGTTTCTAGCTGGATTTCTAGCTTTCGTTTCGTTTCAAAGTATTGTTACAGACAGATTAAAAGAAGTACAAAAAGAAGTCTTCAATCTTGATCAATGTGTCTTCTCACGAATCTGGATATTCAATGATTGTTCATGAGGACATTGTCTTTTCTCTCAAGAATACTTTTTCAGCTCTCTCAATGATCATGGATAATCTTTTGATCTTGATCTGAAAAAAGCAGTATCAGATTGTTAACAAAGTGTATTGTGATCTGTTATTGAAGTTATCTTGAGTTCTCAGAATTATGAAAGTTATATCAAGGTTCTGAGAGAAAAAGATTGAAAAACAGTTTATATAGTTTCTGAAAAACAACTACTAAATCGATGTACCAATCGATTTATTAAAGTTATAAAACATGTCTAATCGATTTGCCAATCGATTATCGCGAGTCTTGTTTTTCTTTAATCTTGAAACTATATAAGCTAATCGATTTACCAATCGATTCTTTTAAAGCACTTTTCAGAATAAATCGATTTACAAAATACGCATAATCGATTTGGCCACAAACTGGGAATTCACTGTGATGTCAAAACATTTGTTTCAATCGATTCCCCAATCGATTGTGTTTCAAAAAGTTTGTTTCAATCGATTTCCCAATCGATTGTGTTTCAAAACAGTGACTCAGTTAATTTCATGTTAATCGAAGTGCCAGTCGATTTGGTATTTGTTTTCTGAAAAGTTCTTACCAGATGTTTAGTTCAATCGATTTCCCAATCGATTGCAACCAAACTTAACTTGATTGAAATTCTCACAATAGATTGTCCAATCGATTGTGTTAGTCAAGGCTTAAGTTCCTTTTGAAATTTTATTTAGGCAATCGATTTGCCAATCGATTTCCTAGTGCCCTGTGACTTCCCAATCGATTTGCCAGTCGATTAGTTTCAATCAGTTTTCATTTTGTGATATGTACAATCGATTTGTCAATCGATTAACCTGTAAATCAGGTTGCCACTGACTTGTTCAATTTTCAATTCTAATTTAGTCAGTCGATTTTCCCAATCGATTATACAATCACAAACATTATACTTATCCTTACACCCTTGTTATGAAATCGATTTCCCAATCGATTTACTCAGTGAATAATCAACTTTTGTTGATTTCTTGTGTTCCAAGCAATATGTTCCAAGTGTGTAGGATTGGATTGTTGTTCCTGAAATCTTGCTCAATTCAACTGTTAGATTTATCATATTGATGTATGAACATTGTATGTTTGTTAATTATGTCAAAACTAGGATTAAGAGGACTAAAAAACTATCTCCCCCTTTTTGGCATAAATGACAATCATACAATTTTAAGAGGACTAACAGTACATATCAAAGTATTATGAGTTAACAGTTCAGGCAAAATCATTTTCAATGAACCACAAGCATATTATTAAGTTATAATTTTTCTCCCCCTAGGCAGAAAAAGAATTCCTCCCCCTATGTTAAAGAACATAAGCATTGGGATTGAAATCGTATAACATTGTATGTCAGATCAATGACAATCAGAGCAAATATATCAGAGCAATTACTGAGCATATCAGTTGATTAAGATAACTGAATTCAGATTAAACAACATGTGCAGTGTATCAGATCAAACAAACAGATATGCAACAGAGCAGTATGACAATATTAATTTGATAACAATGAATAACCTTGCTTATATATATATATATATATATCATTAAGAAAACATAAAACAGCAAAGCAGCAAAACAAACAAACAAGACATCACAAATAAAGAACTTAAACACCTAATCTCCTAAAGTGGTTGGTCCTCACTATCATCTAGGGGAGAGGTAGAGACCGCTGTATTACCCTCAGCTGGGTGTCTCCTCACCGTGAGTCGCAGACGGATCTAGGGGGATCTGGTTGTGGTTCTTCAGTTGCTTGTCGATCAATATCTGCTATGTCTTCGAATGATAGCTTGAGGCCTAGGTGCGCTTGAATTGCAGCAACATCCTGAACAACTGACTTCAGGGATGTTTGGATAGATGTTAAAGTAGCTTTCATCCTTGCATTGGACTCTAGCAGTTTGGCATTGTGTGCCATCTGAGCTGCCATAAATTCCATCAATTTTGCAACATATGCAGGAGGCTCAGCTGCTGATTCAGAGGCTTGTGGAGGAGTTGGCTCAACATTTGGCATTGGCCTAATCCAAATGCCTTTTACTTTCTTCAATTTCATCTGATTCACAATTGCTTCGCCGAGATGAGGGTTGTCTTTGCAGATTCTTCATTCACAAAAAGATATCTTGAAGTGTTTAAGTATCTTTGTGATCAGCTGTGGATACGGCAACATAATTTTACTCTGCGAAGCTTCTAGCATGTGCCGTAGCACAATCCAAGTCCAACTCATCTTTAGCTCTTTAGATAATCCCCATAACAGTAGAATATCTAGCTTCTGAACAACCGCGTGATTTCCTGATCGAGGTACAAGCATCCTTGTGAGCTTATACATGAGCATCCGTTGTTGTACCCTTCATCTGACAATTGGCAATGAGATGGTTTCAACAAAACCATCAACCATAATATCTTTCACTGCCGTGTGCCTGTCCAGCGATGCTTCCATCCTTCGTCAGCTGCATCCGCATCAGAACTGCCGTCTAAAGATGTTCCGTGGAATGGCAATCCTGTCAATTCAGCAAAATCTTCAAAGGACATTGATAACCTTTTACCTTTAATCTGAGTCTTGAATCCCTTATCAGTAAGCTCGAAGTTTGCGTAAAATTCCCTTATCAGTTTTGGATAACTGTCCAGAGTAGATGAAAGAAAACCTTCAAGACCATGAAATCTCAAATGATCTTGGAATGTGAAGCTTCTGTATCAAAGTAGGCAAAATCCAGAGTTATGCCCTCATGGATTTTCCTTTTAGAAATTATGCTGGAATGGTGACTTCTGCATCCTTATCCTTAGGTGCAGGAGTTTTTCTTAGGTGGGGGTGATGTAACAGGCTTTCTTTTTCTTCTGAGAAATCTCTTTCATAGCATCAGCCAAAAGCTTCTCTGTTGGTGGTTCCTTCCTTTTCTTAGATACCTCTTGATTAAGTGCAGGTTGCTTGCCCTTGTCCTTGGCAAGGATCTTATGCGTAGGAATTGAAATCCTTTTAGACATAGTAGGTGGAGGTGAAGAAGTTCCACTTGTTAAAGATGATGAAGGTGAAGGGGTAGGGCTTGGGTCTGTTTTCACTCGAGCCATGTTGTAAATTGAAGAAATTGAGTGAAGATAGAGTGTAGATTGAATTTAGGTAACAGTTGCAGAGACATAGCAAAGAGATGAAGTAGAGAAAATAGAGAAATCTGGAGATAATCAGTGAAGAAGTCGATTTAGAACTGTTCCTATTTAACCTTTGAACAAGTAAATCGATTTGCTCAATCGACTATGTTACCGTTTCTGGAATCCTCAATCGATTTGGTAATAATTACCTTCAACGGCTAGTGAGAAATAGTCACAACGGTAATATGTTTAAATCGATGTCCAAATCGATGTCCAGAGTTACTTATTCGATCCCAAATCGATTGTCTAAACGTTGAACTACTGAACTAGTCGATTTCCCAATCGACGCTCGGGCACATTTCAATACACATCTCTGAACTTTGAATCCTGGGCTGAAACAATCGATTCCCAAATCGATTCTTTAAACAAAAAGAACAAAACTTGAAATCGATTACCCAATCGATTTAAACAAAAAAAACTTTCTGATTAAATGCCATTGACTCTTTTTCCTGTGTCATCAATACAACTTGGTTGACCAATCTTTCTTCATTTAACTTCATTTAATGTTAAAGACAAGACTCTCAGGCTTGTCTCCTTTCACGTGTCTTGAGCATCCACTTTCAAATACAATCTTGCTTGGTGGATGTCAGCACACGCTGCAAAAAAATAATTAAGTTTTGATCTAGGTACCCAATTCAAAGTGGGTCCTGGGGGTCAGTTTCAAACACAAATTTCTTTGCTATCCAAACTTGCTTCCATCCTCTATTGGCTAATTTTTTAAATGTGCAATTTGAATACAAAATGTCCCTTTCTGAAACAGAAATGACATTTGCCATCAAGGATGAATGTTTGTTTGGTTTAGTAAAGATGTCATACATACTTTTAGCAATAGCAGATTTTTGACCATGTTGACATTTCTGGTTTGCATATAACCAATACCATATCTATATTTATTCTTTTAACATGCATATTTGGTGTATATCCTAAACCAGATTTTTTCATGACATGTCTTTGATTGCTAAGTATGACATTCAGTTTATCTTTACTATTAGCAAATTTCATAAATCAGATTTTAATGATGCGACATTATTCTCAAGTTCAATGCATTTTGCAGATTTTTCATGTGAATCCTTTTTTCAGTTGTTCACATAAATTTTCAATTTCTTTTATGTTCAATTTTTCATTTGTTAAGCATTTTATTTTGTGCTCAAAACTGTTTTATGGAATTCACATAATCATCATGCAGTTCATTGAAAGCTTCTTGTAGCTCATCATATGTTGGATTAGATTGTGAACTAACCTCATTTTCTGATTTCTGAATCTGTATTTGCCATGAGACACAAATTGACTTCTTCTTCATATCCGAAGAGGCAGAGGATTGTTCGTTGTCACTCCATGCAACATATGCTCTTCTGGCTTTGTGAGCTGGCTCATTGTCTTTAGTATTTGTAGTCCTATTTTTGTATTGCATCTTGTGACAGTCAGACTTGATATGACCAGTTTTACCACATTCATAGCATGTAATTGTCTTTGTTGTCACTAGTCTTAGAGCTAGATGGCTTTCTGAATTTGTTGTCTTTCTTCTTCAGAAATTTTCTTAAATTTCTTGACAAAGTGACCCGATTTCAGTCTCTTCAGTTTCACTACTGGATTCATCTGAGCAGCTATCTGATTCAGTTTTATCGATTGATGGGGTTGAACCTTCAAAGATAATCCTTTCTTTTTTCCTGCTTTCCATTTCTGATTCGTCCACTTAACCGATGCAGTTCCATTTCATGTTCCCTTAGTTTTCCAAACAATGTTGCAGTTGTCATCTTTGCTAGATCTTTCGATTTAGCTATGGCAGTTATTTGGGGCTGCCATTCTCTGGTTAGACACCTCATAACTTTTCCAATCTGTTGTTCGTTTGCTCCACTTGCTTTCCAATGCGTGAAGATGTTTACAATGTGTGTGAATCTGGTTTGCAGATCGCTGATGGATTCGTCCTTTTTCATGCTGAATAATTCGTATCTCGTGCATAAGTGTATTTACGCGAGCTTCTTTTCACATCTGTGGTTCATTCATGTGTTCTTGAAGAATGTCCCACATTTCTTTTGCTGACTTGCAGTTTGATACCCTAAAGAATTCTTCTGCACATAGAGCAGATGTTTATCATATGTTTTTAGCCTTAGCATTTATAACCTACCTCTTTTTGTCGTCAGAAGACCAGTCGGCTCTAGGCTGAGAATCATTGAGTCGTTTTGTTCCGCAATCTTGGGAATGTATGGACCGTTTTTCAACAGCGTCAAGGATGTCTATGCCAGTGGCTTCCAGGAATATCAGCATCTTGTGCTTCCAGTCATATAAGCTTTCATTGATGCTGTGGTCTTGCTAATGATGTGTCTTCATCTCCAGAAAATCGTTTGAGGCCATATTCCTTTTTATGAGTGTTACCCTCCAGAAAAGTTAAGCTCTGAGGCCAATTGTTGGTTGGTATGACCTCGAAATAATCGGAATGTATTTAGTTCTTTAAGAAATTAAATCAGAATTATTACGCACAGCGGAATTAAATTGTGAAAACCAAGATCAATCCTGGAAACAATATTCATCCGTATACTCTCATATAGAATCAACAAAAGATCAATCCAAGTCACATTTGTTCCAGAATTAGAAGATATCAAAGCATGCTTTACAATAAAGGCATATTACAAAGATCATTCTTCTGAAAAGCAAATGCAAGTACAAGACTACAAGTAGCAAAGTACACTACTGATTTGAACTATCTAAAGCCTGCACACGTAACAGAAAAGCATGTACTCAAGCTGACATACTGACACAAATCACAAGAAGTACAAGGCTAGTTCATCACAAACCAGAAGATCAATCTTGGATCGATCTCTGATGCAGCTCATCAATCTTGCTTTTGGCAGAACTTATCCAACAACTCTTTTATGACAGCTGGTCCCTTTCCAACGGACACATGACTGTTCCTAGTAGAGCCTTCTTGGAGTCTTATAAAATGCAGCTGCAAGTTGAAGTAAACAAAACACCAACAATCAGCACTAAGCAAAAAGATAATATATTTTCGATCATACTCAAGTGTCTGAAAATCTTTCTTATAGTTTGCTGTTTTGTTTTAATCTTTGTGTTGTAATCATTTACAACTGAGGTCTAATTTACAAAATATATTTCTCAAACAAGAGTTGAGTAAATATCAAGATTCTAAATAGTCTCAAATCCATCACTTTGTAACTCAAGGTTGTTTGTCAAATCTTGAGTAAATTGCAAAAATCACTATTCATGTTTTGAAAGGTACTTGTTAAAGCCTTTCCAAAACAGTAAAGGTAGAACTGAAGAAATCCTTTTCTAGGTAGAAGGGTAGGAATGGTGTAAAGATCAAGATGGATCCATGAAAACCAAGAACGATCTTGGTTTGACACTTAGTGAAAAATCTCACGGTTGTGAGGACTGGACGTACCGGATTGGGTGACCAGGATATATCCTGTGTGTGATCTCTCTATCTCTATCTCTATTTATTTAATGCTTTACAATAATATTTTGATATGATAAGATTGATTTGTTGTTTCAACAAAACCTAAGATCGATCTTCATCACTGCCAATGATCAATCTTGGATAGAGAATCTTATTTTTTTCACCTTCAATGGCATCAGAGCTCGGTCTCTAAAGTTGAGCACCCTAACAAAAGTGTTAGGGAAAAGATTCAGGAAGAAGAAGTATGTCAGATGGCAACATGTGCTTAATGGAAAACTTAGAAAAAATGAGGTGATCATTTCCTAAACTCCTGTTCCTGTTTTGTGAACAAATGGAAAAAGAATTTGATAATCTCTTATGTGATTTGCAAACATTCTTGTTCAAAAAATTTGGTTTATTAAAAAGTAACAACTCCGCAAGAAAGAAGAGAAAGAAGAAAATTCAGAGCATGAAATCTCTGATAAACTTAAAGAGATCATTCAAATCTGAAAGAATCTCAGCTCAAAATATCTTGAATCTAAAAAACCAGAAAACCAAGATCGATCTTCACCTCAAACGAAGAACGATCTTCTCAAGGCTGAAGTTGAAACTCTTAAAAATGATTTGAAAAACTTCATTAAAGCTACTGAGACTTTTCAGAGAATCATAGGATCCCAAGTAGGATATTTGATAAAGTTGGGCTTGGTTTTGATAAAACTGTCAAAAACCAAATATATGAAACCTTTTTTGTTCCTGAAATGAAAGAAGGAAAGTGCAAAATCAAATGTTCATATTGTGATAAAATTGGTAACATTAGAATTTGATGCACTACTGTAATGAGAAAAGATGAAAAGATTAAAACCAAAAAAAGTCTTAAAAGGAAAGATCGTTCTGTACAAATAAAGACTGAATCAATGTTTGAAAATCTCTGCAAACGTAGAAATGGTCTCTTCTCATGTCGCGTTCTCAAAACGAAGAAACATCTGGAACCAAAAGCGGATACATTCTCCAGCAAGTCTGGAAAAAGGAGGCAGACGAATCTGATAATTTCATCAAAATCAATTTCAAAACCGTTTAAAACCAGATTTATGAAAACTTCTCCCAAGACCAACAACAAAGGTGTTCCTATTGGTTCCCAAGAAAGGCCACTACTTCGAGCAACTTGCTATTTTTGAAAAAGAGATCAAGTATTTAAAAAATCTTCAAAAAAGTAAAATTACTAAAACCATCAAGGACACCAAACAAATGAGTGGTACCAAAATCATTACAAACTGTGATTTAGAAACATCATCCAACAATCAAGAAAGAACATTGATACATGACCAAGGCATGCTCAATACACATGAATGGAAAGTATGATGGCCTCAATCTCATACAAAAAATTTGGAGTGTCTATAACCTTGGAACATTAAAAGGTCATGTATCATCTTATTTTCGGCTTCCATGTATGCGCTTATTATCATGTTCAACAATTAAAAGTTATCTGTTGTAAAAATGACAAAGAGCATAATGGCATTTCCTTGTATCTATTTTTTTAAGGGGGATATTATTCTTTAAAAATTCAAGGGGGAGTTTTAATCTTAAACTGGAGTCTACTCATTGTTTCAATGGTGTAGTTACATTTCTTGTAAATCCAAACTTTTGTGTTGACAATGGGGAGAATTATTTTAGATTTTATGTTTGATTTTATGTTGGTTCAAAAATCTGAAGCATATCTGATGGGGAGCTTTTTAAAAGCTCTCTAAGATAAAAATAGAACAAAATTTAAATCAAATTAACATGTTTGTCATCATCAAAAAGGGGAGATGTTGATAACAAAATCTCAATTTAATGTTTTGATGAAAACAAACAAAAAGTTAATTAAGAATTCTAATTATGATTCTAAGTGTTTTGATATTTAACATGTGCATTTGAGTGTGTTAAAACAAGATAGGTATCAAACATCACAAATCAGATCAAAGAAAGCAATTCTGGAAAACGCAGAATGATCTTGAAGCAGTTCTGGAAAACGCAGATTGATCTTGAAGCAGTTCTGGAAAAC
>PGWS01032236.1:0-13294 GCA_002896235.1 Cicer reticulatum
AATGACTGTGATATTTTGTCTAAATCTTTTTCCATTTAATATGTTGCTTAGTTTTTGTAAGTCCTCACGTTATACATATTATTTTATTGTAAGCATCAGAAGCTCAGAAAAGTGACAAAAGAAATAAATAAAATTAGAGAAAGAAAGTGGAAGGACTAAAAGTTATGGCATCAGTTTCACGTGGACCCCACTATTTTATAATTCTTTTTCTCTTTCTTGTTTTTTGGGAAAAGGAACCCAAAAAATAAGTCTAAAATAATTAATATTTTTTAAAAATTTATAGTTATAAATTATATATTTTATTTAAATTATATTTTAATACTTTTGAAAAGACTGAAATTTTATAATTTTTAAGATTCAAACGTATCAATTAAATTATTAGATTATGGCAATCATTTTTGTTTAATAAATCAATAAAAAAAGTCAATTAATTTTAATTTGTTGATATATTATTGATTAACAATAAAACTTTACTATTTTAAATCATTAATAATGTGAGATCAATTACTCTAAAAAAGAATAATATGAAATAACTTCTAGAAATATAATGAAAACTAATTTAATTTAATATTAATTTTTTTTATTTAGAAAAACAATGACTGTGGTATTTTGTCTAAATTATTTTCCATTTAATGTGTTGCTTTGTTTTTGTAGGTCCCCCCATATTATACATCTTATTTTATTACAAGCATCTTGCTCAGAAAAGTGACAAAAAAATAAATAAAATGAAAGAAAGAAAGTGGAAAAGACCAAAGGTTATGGCATCACTTCACGGGGACTCCACTATTTCAGAATTCTTTTTCTCCCTTCTTTGTATAGTCCACTATTTCAGAATTCTTTTTCTCCTTCTTGTAATAGGAAAATGCATCACTTGACGGGGACTCCACTATTTCAGAATTCTTTTTCTCCTTCTTGTATAGGAAAAGGAAATCCCACAAGTTCAGTCTCTCCCTTTGTCTCCCTCACTCACTCACTCACTCACAACTCCCTCTCACATAAGAGACTGTGACGGATATTGTTGGAATCAAATGTAAGTGTGTTAGATTATATATTGTGCACATTTAAATTTGATTATCCTAAATTGGTCTTTTAAGTTTTTTTCAAATAAATATGAAGTATTCAATACTGCACATGTAGTTGTTTTTGAATTTCATTTAACTCCATTAAAAGAAGTTAGAAAGACACATATACAACATCCATATACTATAAACAAGTGCACATTTATTTATCACGAGCCCAAGGAATGGTATACAAACAAATTGTATTCAAGTATATATTCATATTGTTGAAATTGCCCTATACCTCGACAATATTATTACACACAAGCAACTTACGTTACACTAGCATAACCTATCGACAATTCTAACGGACCACCTCTCAATTTCCCTAATGTACCTTAATCCATCAATTAACAAATTAAGATAACTAATATTACTACTTATGTCTTTTACATTTTGATGTATATAAAAAAAAGATAAGAAAGATATGAGAAAGGAAAAGAACTAGAAGAAGAAAATGAATAGAAAGTGATTTAATTTTATTTTAGTAAAGTTTGAGAGAAAGAAAAGAATGAAAAAAGAGATAGAAGTGTATTTGTAAATGACATAAATATCCTTCAAAAAAATAATATATGATAAAGAAAAATAAAATATAAAATAAATGTTTTTCTTAAATGTTTTGATTGTAGATAAATTTTTTAGTAACAAAAGATTATAGATAATTTGTAGGTAGACGTAGCTCGTGTGTCATGTTGTATTTTAGATTTTGTATGTTATATATATATAATGTAATATTTATGTCAATTTTTTAAAAGTGTAATAACAAAACAACTCCATCTACGGTGATAGGAGAAAAAGACTTTCTAATATATGTTTTTTTTTTTATATAAATATTCACTACTAGAAAAATTATTTTTAGCTTATATATTTAGCATCGGTCAAGCGGACAGTGCGTCAAATAATTTTAGAGAACTACAAAATCAACGATCGTTTTCAATGACCAAGTCAACACCTAAGTCATCATACTTCGTTGCCCTTATTCAAAGTCGTCACACTTAGGAGTGTGCAAAATATATGGTTAATTGGACCATATTGATAAATTGGTTTTTAGTGCACCATAAAAAACCAAACTATTTAAATGATTCATGAATTGAACCACATATCTAAAATAATTCACTTAACCAAACTTAATTCAAAAACCATTTTTACAATTTTAAAATTTGTTTAACCTCTGAAAAAAAATTTGATTTTGATTTTTGAAAATTTTTCCCAAAAAATTTTGAAATTATTTTGAAATCTTTTTATCAGGAATCTTTTACATTTTTTTCTCGAAAAAAAAAAGCAATTTTTTTATAAAAAAAAAATCTATTTTTTATCAAAAGATTTTCTAATTTCAGTTTTTAAATAACTAGTTTGAAACCGATTTTAACAAAAAAATTTAAAATATTAAACTGGTTTAGCACTGCATTGAACTTAATTTAAAATTGGTTTCAGAATTGAACAAAATATTAATGTAGTTTAATTTTTGTATCATGAACACCTAGCTAGCACACCTCTACTTACTATCACATATGCAGAAAATAGAAAAGATAAAATTCATAAAAGAATAGTAAATTGCAAAGAAATAGACAAACTGCAACAAAAATCAAAATGTATATCAAATAAGAAATATAGAAGATTAAAAAGAGTTTATTGAAGAATCAAAATAATAGAAAAATTAAAAGAAAGAAACTCTTATAAGTGAGCATTGCATGTTCATCTTATGTGATTTTACACTTCAACAAATAATTAATATTTTCCATATTTTAAATGGGTTTCAATGCAATTGATTATATAATTAATGGTATTATTTAATGTAATACTAATTTTTTGATTTGAAAGAGAAAAGTTTAGATATTCTTTTTCTTCTAAAAGAAGACATTAAAACAAAACTATGCATTAACTAACATTTTAACTACGTGATGTTATACTTAATACATAATTATTATGAGTTTTTTTTATAAAAAAAAAAATGTTTGTTATAAATCATTGAGAGGAGCCATGTTGGCAAGAGAGCTCTAGAATGAGTTAAGAAAATAAAGTATATGTAGAGTGCATACACAAAATTCATTAAATGCTTCAATATTATTTTGAAATTTTATCAGTAAGAATTTGTTTCGATATGATATTCAATCTCATCAAAATAATTTGTTCTGTTGTATAATAATTTATTTTAAAAAATTATTGACAATAATTTATATTATGGTGATGGATCGATTTCAAGTACAACTTGTATTATCATTTTCAGCTATGTAGAAGATAATAAAAAAATAATAAATAGATGTCATGAGAATAGCATGCACACACCCACACCCACGTCATAGAGTGACTCATTTTCATAAAATATCATTAAAATTGCAGTGTGAAAAATTATATTAATATATTATAATTTATTCTCATCTTTTTGTTGATAGTATTAAAAAATACTAATGTTAACTAATTATTTATTGACAAATATCTTGTTTCGCATAAATTTTTTATAATAATATTATGGTATATTGTAATTATACTCATTTTTATTTAGATAATATTAAAAACATATTAATTTTAACCTAATGATTAATGAGTACATTACATTATATGATAACACTTATTTAGCAACTCATTTCTGTAATTAAGATAACATCAAGTGAGTGTATTCTAATCTTCTCATTATTAACAATTAATTAATGACAAACATATCGTTGCATAATTTTTATAATCAATTTTAAAACATTAATTGATTTCATGTACCTATCAATCGTACCGCTCTCTAAATTTAAACATTTAACAATTGTAGTCGAAGGGTACAGTCAGTGCTTATTTGATTTTTAAACGAGAAAAAAAAATTAAAATTAGTCGTTTGGTTTGATTTATAATTTTTTTCGAATATATAAATCATACAAATATTTTCACTTTGTATATAGAAATATAAAGACACAGTATATAAAATACACTTTTTTTCTTAACTAATGATTATTAATGACTACTTTTTTAATAAATAATTAGTGACTAACATATATCTTAGTATATATGATATGTATAATAAATTAATTAGTATGATAACTTATGACATTTGCTTATGATAATTAGTATTATTCTATGTTCTGGTTTCTATAAATAGTGCATTAGAATTTTCTTTTATTATTTTAAAAAGTATTGAACAAAACACGCTAATAATAAAGTATATGTCTCTTTTTTTAATTAATTAAAAAATTTGTAATAACTACCAATTAATATAATAGTGAATAAAAATTATTCGGTAATTTTACAATAAATCATAATTAGTATGATAATTTTTTTCTGTAAAAAAAACAAAATCGTATTTTATCTACGATTAAATATTTGTCATATATAATATATATATTATATTATTTATAAATAAAATTACAATTAGTATATTATATTATTATTTTAAATTCAAGTAGAAGAAATTCAATACACACTAATAATAAATAACATAATGAAATTCAATTTACACACTACATCTTGTACATCATGTCTAGTTAGCTTTTGCAAATATAATCGTTTATAACAATTAAGTTTTTAAGCTCGACATATTTTCTATATAATTATAATTTTATGTTTGAAATATAATCTTTTAAAAATTAATGTGATATGCTACTTACTAATAAAATACATTTATATAATTATTCTTAAATAAATAACTACATATTTTTTTATATAAATTAACGAAGTAATCGTCATGTGATTAATGAAATATTTTTAGATTCTAACATTCAAGGAGTCCAACATGTTTTCCGCCAGACCAACTTTTGTTTTTATAAATATTCCACTATTAATAAAAAACATCCATTAAATTAAACATGTCTTTCGTTCTTTTTATTTTATTTTGTCAAATGAGAACTTATTAAACAAGTAATCTCGACTTCAAGAGAAACAATCCAAATAGGTCCACCCAAAGAACAATTAGTCCAATTACAATTTAACTAACTCAATTAATACACAATATAATATGTTGATTGCGTGGTTAAAAATACTAAATGCGGATAGTCATGCTAGAAATAGTAGATTTCACAGTCAACTTTAATAGATTTTTGTCTACATATGTATTTACAGTTTTTTTTTTCTTCATGAGACTACATAGTACATTATTATCTACTATGCTATCCTTTATTTTTTCTTTGATATTTTTTTTTCTTTCTAAAATCTTTTTATTGTAAAGTTTATTTTGTGTTATTACAAATATTCGTATATTCTATGTTTAATAAATTAGTGCAGCAACCAATATTATATCAGATTTTTTAAAATTGATGCTATGTTATATTTTTTACTCATAGATATTTATGTTTTGTAATTTAAATGTTAGTATTCATTATTTGAAACATTATAACATAAATTTTTTGAAATAAAATAAAAAACTATTTAATATACTAAATTTAACTAATTATTAAATAGAAATGAAACATTAAGTTTCAAATATAATTAAAAATCATTGTTCGTAGAATAAAAAAAAATATTTCAACGTAATTTTGATCCAAATTATTCAAAACAACGTAAATATTAAGAACTCTTTTGTAATACCTTAAATTTTAGAAACTAAGTAGAACAAAATGGAAGTGAAAAACATCTCTCTAATAGGCGTGTAGCTTTTTTATTAAGGTGAAATATATTTATACATGTCAACAATAAAGTGAATGAGTTGCTTTAAATAATATAATAGATAATAGATGAATAAATAATAGATACTTAAAAATAAACATTAGTGTTACTGTTTTTATAATGTATTAAAACACACTGTTACTCTTACTACAATTTTAATATATTAAAAAAAATAGTTTTATATATATTTCTAAAAACAGTCTTTTAGTATTTAAAAAAAATAAGGTGGTTTGGATTTTTCAAATGTCAACCCTTTAAAACGAGGACAAGATTACCTCTTGTAAACCCACTTTTTGTGTTTCATCTCTCATATTCTCCGATCATCTCTCCACTTTCTCTCTCTTTGCCTGTCATGTTTTTCCTGGACAACATGAATTTGATGATAACATAACAATTGGTTGATACCAATTTGACTATGCACAATGTGCTAACGTGTGTCAACACATAATCCTATAGGAGCCTTTTCCTTACCCTTGGCCAGTGGTTGCTAACCACTATTTTGAGAAAATTGTGCAAAATTTAGAGTGTATAAAATTTGGCCCATTTCACAACCCGTCTTGACCTATAAGGTTTGATCTGTCTAAAAAAAAGATTAAAAAAAAAAAAGATAAAAATGTGACAAAGAATAGACAAGTTTGAGTTGCTTTCTCAAGTTATTCGTCCTGTTTATCAATCTCGAGAGTTTTCATTAAAGTTATGCCAGAAGCTCATCATCATTCTCCAAGTGTTTTGACAGAATCAAACTCCAGATCGAAGCAAATACATCAACAAATATAATCTAAAGTATAAAGTATCATTAAACACAAGAGAAATATGATCAAGAACAAAGAATCATCCCAGTCAATATAGTTCAAAAGTATTCAAAAGGCTGAAATATTTTTATTCATGTTATATTGGTTTTGGTCAAAATTACAGGCATTACCAACAACTCTTCTTGACCATTATTAACTACTCTAAAATGCCTATAAAAGAAAGGCCATGCTCAGGAAATTGTAAAGTTCAAGTGCTAACAAGTTTCATAAAATTCATTCACATTCACATACTTGAAATTCTCACTTTCTCAAGAAAGAATCAGTTCTGATTATATGTCAATACTTTGTTATTATTGTACTGAATTCTTTGTAAATATCGAATCTCAAACAAGAGCAGAGACATCTCAGATTCTATAAAAACAATCTCATCCATTATCATTATATAAAACTCAAACTATAAGAGTTTAGTATAGTTTGGGAAGATTGTAAGAAATCCTATCAAGGTTGATAGGTGATCCCTAATTACATCCCTTCTGGGAGGGAAATTATGTTTGTAACAGATCAAGGTTGATCTGAGGTTAGTTGTTGTAAAAACCAATAAGGTTCTTGTTTTGAACACTTAGTGAAAAATCTCACAGTTGGAGGACTGGACGTAGCTCAGTTGGGTACATCCTGTGTGATATTCTGTCCTCCTATCTCCTTATTATTAAGCCTGATTAATCATTTAAGTTTAAAAAACATAAACTGAATTTCTGATTTAAGCTAACCCAATAACGTTCTCCGTTTTCTGGTTAAAACCAATAACATCTCCATTTCTTTCTTAACCAAGATCATTCTTGAGTTAATCCTTAAGATTTTCAGAATTTTTAAATAGAAACATTTACAATTTCAAACCCCATTCCTTGTAAATCGACATTGTTACTTCAAGTTTACCGTAGCCCACGCATGGCGTAATATTCACGAGTATAAACAAGTAATACAAAGGTACCAAACCCTAGGAGAAATAATACATTGTTCAAGAATATGCTAAAGATCCTTAATCATAGTTGTCTCCTCTTCTTTTATTGTTGAATCTTCCATGGGAAAGGTCTCTCTAATCTAGGCCCATTTACTCCATTGCAAGTCTTGTGGTTCCTATATCATTTTTAGGACTGACTAGGTGCACTGACATGCCACATGTGCCCTATACGAGTGCACCGTTAATCCACTTTGTCTAGGGATAACTAGGTGCACGAACGTACCACGTGTCTAGGTGACAGGAT
This sequence comes from Cicer reticulatum, assembly GCA_002896235.1. Lineage (NCBI taxonomy): Eukaryota > Viridiplantae > Streptophyta > Magnoliopsida > Fabales > Fabaceae > Cicer > Cicer reticulatum. The sequence continues at coordinate 7,654 of PGWS01032236.1, forward strand.
GCATAGACGCCACTCTGCCACCTATAAAAGAGACGAGCTATCAAAGCTGAGTGTGACTCATTATATGTGTTGGATTGCATCCTCTAGAGTCCAGTGAGTCCAATCCGAACATTCTCATTTTGGCTAATGTTTGTGCTCTCTATCTTGGATACTTCATCAATCCAATTACCTTGTAGTTATGGACCGGTAATTTAAAGGTAAGACCAAATTGTTTTCGAAAAATTGTAGACCTACCTAAAAAAGAAAATCATGGATCTGCAATTGTCAAAAAACAAACTTAAAATTTACCAATTTAAATATACTAGAACTAGAATGAAAATAAGATAAATAACAAATGGGAATATAAATAACGAGCATCATTATCAATTATGCTAATCATCCATAATAAGTTTTTCACATCAATGTGTAGGGTAAATATCCATAATGCCTAATTATTGTCTAGTTAAACTCATACTAAAAATTAAAAGGGACATTTCATTAGTCTCAGCCCAAACATGGACTGCATCACCAAGTCACCCAACTATAAAGATGAACATAAATACATAATATATATTATAAATACTAATGATCTCTTTATCCAAAAATCAGACCAACATTATGTCAATTCCTTACACTGTCTTCTTCTCCATCTCTCTTTTCCAACAATCCCAGCCTCAAAATTATCTTCATGTAATTGAACCCTATTATGTGCCTCAGAAGCCTTAAGAGCAATCAACTTAGAATGATTATAATAAGCAACCCCCAAAAAGCAAGACTATAACCAATCAAATTAAGAGTTGTAACAGTATCCTTAATCACAGACCAAGAAAAAGCAATAAGCAACCAATCCTTCACAACACCAGCAACATTATAGTCAAAGCTGAAGTCTTCCCAACAAGCAAAACACAGCAAGATTCAAGCAAAAGCACACAAAAATTACTCCCGAAAAACCCAAAAATCAAATACCAAATTTGATTTAGCCCTCACAAAGGGTACTCCATAACAAACCAAGGAAGTGACAAAAAAAACCAAACGCAAGGGGCAATGTAATAAAGAAAGTAATAGGATCAAAGATATCCCTTTCGAGTTCAAAAGAATTTGAATTAAAACCAAGCGCGTGGCTTCAAACGCTACAGCCATCAGCTGCAACGTTACGCCGAAAACATCGAACTTGGCTTCGCCATAGGCGGCTACGGCACGCCAAGTGAAATGGAAGCCATATTGATCATGGTTTGTCTTTTGAACGATTATTTGTTAAACGAAACGATGGAGTAAACAGCGACAGGCATAAGAGCTTTGAGCATTTGAATGAATGAAACAGAGAGGTAAATATAAGCAGAGTTTGAGAACCAAAGGGAGAGAGAGTAAAGTGCACCAATTGGGACAACTGATTTGAGGTATCTAAGGACATTGAAATTGGGTCAACTACTTTGAAGATGCGTACGAGGTGTATGCAAGGAGAACAAAAAGCCATGTGAATCATTGTTAGAGAAATAGGGAATGGCCAATTGTACATTTTTTGTCTAAAATGTATTTGTTGTAGATAATCACTGTGAAGCTTAGGAAAATCCATATGGAAACATATGTGTATGAAAGGACCACTTTTTTCACACACTCTCTGAGACTGCCATGTGATTGTTTCTTTGTTTTGGGTTTAGGAATGGAAAGTTATGAAGGAGATTTAATTGGAAGGGAATATGAATTGGAATTATTTGGAATTATTTGAAGTTTGGAGAATAAAATATTTGATCGATAATTGTGCTGTTTGGTGGAGGAGGATGGATTTGGACTATTTAAGGTCGTTCGGCTTTCTTCTTCTGTATTATACACTAATAACGTACGACTTCTTTTTTGAGTGATTATCTATCTTTTTTTTTATTCAAAACAAATATTTCACCGTGTGAATTTAGATGGTATTATTACCGCTTTACCAAAAAAATATTTTTATAGAGGTAGAAACTGTGAATGTTAACAATCTTCTTTTTTTTTTTTTTTTTTCTATTTAATCTGTAAATAACAAATATTCACTTACATAGTCTCTTATTGAGAATATAAAACTTAATATATTGAGAATTTAAATTAAAAAATTGATTTTTTTTATTTCAAATTAAATTGAGTGAACAATATTTTGCGGTAATTGAATCAAGTAGATGATATTTTCCTACTAATTAGTTTTATAATAAATTAATTAAATATATTTTTGTTTCCAAAATGAATATCTTTAAACATGTATTCTTAAATTTTTTTTAAATCAATGATTTAGTGGGTAGAAAAAAAATTGAACTATAATCTCTTATCACACCAACTCCTCCAAGCCACTTAATCCTCTCTAATGAACTTCTGTAGTAAAATTTAAAAATCTAAGTTCAAATGTTAATTAAAATATATTTTTATTAAATTTTACTTATTTCTGAACTAAACTTATAATTACTAAACCTCTATTTTCATGGAATATATCAATTAAGTCAACAAATTTTTTGCCAAATCACAATAAAATTATATAATTTTTAAATAAAAAAAAATTTCAAATAGTATCTGCATAAGAATATTGTCTAAGAATTTACGGATTTCAATTTTATAAAAATTAATAATTTCATCACAAAGTTTATATTTTTAATCTTTAACGGTGTTTCCAAAACCCATATATTATATATCAAAACCAAACTTTACTTATTTATTTAAATGAGTCTAACAATATTACTTTATATTAGTAAAATAAGTCAAGTTAAATAACATATTTCATTCACAAGATAAGTTAAAACTTCAATTTTCATCTCGACTCCACCATTTACTCTGCCTAGTTAGAAAGACATCCAAATTCAATGTCCATCGTTATTACTCTTAAAAATACGTTAGTTGTAAAAACCTTCATAGGAAAATAAAGAAAATGTGAATGAGGAGCACGTCTTGAAAGATCATGTAGTCCATTCTGTTGTTTTATTAGCACATAAATCCATGTCGGGATCATGTTATTATAATTTGTTATAAAGAAATATCAACTCAGAAATGGCATATTAACTGAGTGTGTCACGTTTGAATTTTGAGTAGTACACTCGCAACAATGACGTGTTTGATGTTTTTTGTTTGTCAAAGCGTGTTTGATTGATTGTTCTACATGGTGTTGCTGACTCATGTAGCACTTAACAATTATAGAAAGAAAAAAAAATGCTAACGTATGCTCTAATATAAATCATTTGTATTGAAAATTGTAGAATCTATTTTATTATATATATAATATTTAGCACATTTACAATGTCTATAGAAAAACAATACCCTTTGCCAAGATTGCATTTCTGGTCTCAAGCCTTTGCAGTAACAGTTGACCAAAAACCGTTGGCAACAACACATTGAAATTTTACTTTATGTCCTATATTTTATATTATTCTCTTAATTAAAATTTATAATTAAAAAAATATAAATTATGGTGTATACTAAAAATTGTAAGAAGTGTTTTGCTCAACCACTACTGTACCAAAAAAATATTTTAAAATTTTGTCGATAGTATAAATTTTTTAGCTTTGAAAACTTTTTTAAGAATTGTCAGTACATACTTTTTTAACTTCTTGTATCAGAAATTTTTTTAAAGTTTTTCGGTAATATACATTTTTAATCTTCTGTACCGTAAAACTTTTTTAAAAAGTTTTCGGTACACCACATTTTTACTCTTTAAAAAAGTTTTTTGGTAGTATACATTTTAATCTTCTGTTACCGATTTTTTTTTTAAAGTTTCCATAATATACATTATAAGTTCTGTTACCGAAAAACTTAATATATTTTTAATTTCGGATCCGAAAACCTTTTATACCGGAAAACTTTAAAGAAAAAATTAGTAGATCTTCATAAAAACTGTTTCAATTTTTTTTTAAATGATGATAAAAAACTGAATTTTGAATGACAAATAATAAATAAAATAAATAGAGATATATTCTATTTTTAAAAAATATTGTGGGGTATAAGATAAATTTTCTAAAAGAGATTAACTGTTTTGCATGGCGGCAATGCAACATCTGAAGGTGATGTTTGGCGATTGATACAAACTCTCACATGGATGATATTTTCCTGTACAAAATATGCTCATGCTCCTTGTAGTTTATGATTTTTAGTATTTTCTAACTGTAAATACATATATTATAAACAATAAAATGCCTTGATTTTGAAGTAAAATAAGTGTAGGCAAAATTATGTCACTTAGATAGACAGAAAATTGAATAATTGATGGTTTAGAAAAATATTTATAAATTTATTTCTTTTTCTTATTACACGGTTTTATATTATTATCAAAATAAATGTTTCAATCAAGGGATATGATGAAAATTTTGAAAAATAATCTTTAAGGAAATTTTGTATTGATTAAAAATTTCAAAAAAAAATTATTTGATTGAATAATTTTTAGCTTAAAGACCAAATCAAGTTATAAAAGGGATAGATCCTAAAAATCTTACCTTTTTTGGCCCCAGCACAACCAACATATAGCAACCTAAAAGTTTTGCATATTGTCCTACAATATTTCCAACTGATCCAGATGCTGCTGAAACAAATACTTTTTCACCCTTTTGGGGTTTGCAAATTTCAAAAAAAATCCCCAATAAGTTGTAAGTCCACTAAATCCTGCAATAAAGAATGGGCATAAATGATATCAACTCTTTGAAATGAGCAGTATATATGAACCACTTATATTCGATAAATCTTGGACCCACACATTTATTCTTGCAAAGACTAATATTATTAATATATTTTGTTAATATCGTTCAAATTTTATTGAAAAAAGGGATTGGACTTGCAATCTTTTTATCACTTCTTTTCTTAAATTCTTCACTTCAATCATTAAACTAATTTTATATCCACATGTAAGTCACATTTAACTTTTCAATGATAGATGTAAAGTTGAAAAACTATCTTACTTTATTTTAGATTTTTTTTTTGTTATAAAATAAATGGACAATTTAGATACATATATATTTTGACACTCAATTTAATTTTTTTTATAAATAATATTTATTTTAGTTATACCAATAAATAAATATGTTTGTATCAATATCAGTATGTAAACACATGAATAATTTATACAAAAAGTTTTGCTGAGAAGAGTTTGGATTCTCTCTATCCAAGCAACTATCAATCTCTAATTGTTTTTATTTTATTTTATTTTTTAATTTTTTTTGTTCGACCGAAAGTTTATATTATATAAAACATACATGTAAAATTGTGTAAAAATGTAAAATCATTTGATATGTTATTTAGATATGTCAAAATTAATGTCATACACACTTTTATTAAATATCATTACTCTTTATGAATTTCAATAACATATTAAATAATTTTATATTTATATAAAATTTTATATCCATGGTATATAAAATATAAACTTTCAATTTAACGAAAAAAATAAAAAAAAAAATTAAAGTAATTGAAAGAAATTTAGACCGAGAGTAAACTTTTAGAAATCCCAAGAAATGAAACAGGGCATGTGATACTAATTAAGTAATAAATAATTACCCAAAACTCCTAGATGATAAGTGAGTGGAAATTCAGAGGACTCTAGTTTTTTTATTATGTTTTCCTCTTTAACCACACTGTACTCACCCCAGGTGAATACTCCTATAATGAAATTAATTTCTAGAAATAATATGAGATCACTTTCTAGAAATATAATAAAAACTAA
>PGWS01032237.1:0-10372 GCA_002896235.1 Cicer reticulatum
CTAATTTCAGTTTTTAAATAACTAGTTTGAAACCGATTTTAACAAAAAAATTTAAAATATTAAACTGGTTTAGCACTGCATTGAACTTAATTTAAAATTGGTTTTCAAGAATTGAACAAAACGTATTAATGTAGTTTATTTTTGTAACATGAACACCCCTAGCTAGCAACCTTACTTACTATCTAACATATGCAGAAATAGAAAAGATAAAATTCATAAAAGAAATAGTAAATTTGCAAGAAATAGACAACTGCAACAAAAATCAAATGTTATCAAATAAGAAAATTAGAAGATAGAGTAAGAGTTTTATTGAAGAATCAAATAATAGAAAAATTAAAGAAAGAATGCTCTTATATAGTGAGCATTTGCATGTTCATCTTATGTATTTTACACTTCAACAAATAATTAATCTATCTTCCATAATTTTAAATGGGTTTCAATGCATTGATATATAATTTAATGGTTTTATTAATGTATACTAAATTTTGAATTTGAAAAAGAGAAAGCTTTAGATATTTCTATTTTCTTCTAAAGAAGACATTAAACAAACTATATGCTATTATACTACAACATTTAACACATACGTGATGTTAATACTTAATACTATACTATTATGAGTTTTTTTTATATAAAAAAAAAATGTAGAATTGTTATAATCATGAGGAGGAGCCCTGTTGGCAGAAGAGCTATAGAATGATTAAGAATAATTAAGTATATGTAAGTGCATACACAAATTCATGTAATGTCAATATTATTTGAAATTATCAGTTAGATTTTGGTTTCGTATATGATAATTCAATCTCATCAAAAATATGTTCTTTGTTATAAATTATTTTAAAAAATTTATTGACAATAATCTATATATGTGTGATGATTCGATTTCAAATAGTGACAACTTGTATTATTCATTTCAGTTACTATGTAAGAAGATATGAAAAAATAAATAGAATAGAGTGTCATGAGTTAGACTTGCACACACCACACCCAGTCATAGTAGTGACTCATTTTCATAAAAATATCATTAAAATTGAAGTGTGAAAAATTATAGTTAATATATTATAATTATTCTCATCTTTTTGTTGATAGTATTAAAAAAATACTAATGTTAACTAATTATTTATTGACAAATATTTGTTTCGCATAAATTTTTTATAATAAATTATTATTGGTATATTGTAATTATACTCATTTTTATTTAGATAATATAAAAACATATTAATTTTAACTAATCGATTAATGAGTAACATTTATTTCATGTATGAATTATACGTTATAACGACTTATTTAGCAACTCATTTCTGTAAATTAAGTATAACATCAAAGTGTCAAAAAATTATAATTAAGTGTATTCTCTATTATTCTCATTATTAACTAATTAATTAATGACAACATGATCTGTTGCATAATTTTATAATCAATTTTATTAATTATTATAATTATTCTTATTTATTTAGAAAATATAAAAATATTAAATTTAATTAATTGATTTGAGAGAATATTGTGTACATCTATTCAATCGTACCAATGTACTCTAAAGAATTTAAACATTTAACAATTGTAGTCGAAAGGTACAGTCAGTGGCTGATTTGATTTTTAAACGAGAAAAAAATTAAATTAGTCCGTTTGGTTTGATTTATATATTTTTCATATAAATCATTACAAAATATTTTCACTTTGTATATAGAAATATTAGAAGACACATGTGATAATAAATACACTTTTTTTTCTTAACTATTGATTTATTATGACTACTTTTTAATTAAATAATTAGTGACTAACATATATCTTAGATATATGATATGTATAATAAATTAATAGTATGATAACTATGGACATTTTGCTTATGATATTAGTATTATTTTTCTATGTTCTGTTTTATAATAGTGCATTAGAATTTCTTTTATTATTAAAAAGTATTGAACAAACACGCTAATAATAAAGTAATATGTCTCTTTTTTAATTAATTAAATTTGTGAATAATACCAGTTAAAGTATATAATTAGTGAATAAAATCTTATTCGTGTATTTTTACAATAATCATAATTAGTATGATAATTTTTCTGTACAAATTGTGTATATTTTATCTAGTATTATAATTTGTCATTATATACTAATAAGTATTTATAATAAATTACAATTAGTATATTATATTATTTTTTAAATTTTAAGTAGAAGAAATTCAATTACCACACTAATAATAAACTACATAATGAAATTCATACACACTACAATCTTTACTCTGCTAGTTAGCTTTGCAAATAAAACTCGTTATAACAATTAAGTTTTAAGCTCGACATATTTTCTATTATAGATTTATTTTATGTTTGAATATAATCTTTTTAAAAATTTAATGTGATATGCTATTTTACTAATAAATATATTTATATTAATTATTTCCTTAAATAATAACTTACATATTTTTTTTTATAAATTAACGAAGTAATCGTCGATGTTGATTATGAAATATTTTTAGATCTAACATTCAAAGGAGTCCAACATGCTTTTCCGCCAGACCAACTTTTGTTTTATAATATATTCACTATTTAATTAAAAAAACGATCATTAAATTAACACATGTCTTCGTTCTTTTTATTTTTTTATTTTTGTCAAATGAGAACTTATTAAAAGTAATGTCGACTTCGAAAGAGAACATCCAAATAGTCCACCAAAAGAACAATTAGTCCAATTACAAATTTAACTAACTCATTAAATACACAATATAATATGTTTGATTGCGTGGTTAAAAATACTAAATGCAGGATAGTCATGCTAGAAATAGTAGATTTCATAGTCAACTTTAAATAGATTTTTGTCTACATATGTATTTTACAGTTTTTTTTTTCTTCATGAGACTACATAGTACATTATTATCTACTATGCTTATCCTTTTATTTTTTCTTGATATTTATTTTTTCTTTCTAAAATTTTTTATTGTAAAGTTTTTTTGGGTGTTATTACCATATATTCGTATATCTATGTTTAATATAATTAGTGCAGCAAACCAATATTATATCAGAGTTTTTTAAAAATTGATTGCTTATGTTATATTTTTTACTCATATGATATTAATTTTTGTTAATTTAAATGTTAGTATTCATATTATTGAAAACATTATAACTAAATTTTTTTGAAAATAAAATAAAAAACTATTTTAATAATACATAAATTTAACTAATTACTAAATAGAAATGAAACATTAAGTTTCAAATATAATTATAAATCATTTTCGTAGAACTAAAAAAAAAATATTTTCAAATGTAATTTTGATCCAAATTATCAAACAACGTAAATTATTAAGAATATTCTTTTGTAATACCTTAAATTTTAGAACTAAGTAGAACAAAATGAGTGAAAAACTCTCTCTAATAGGCGTGTAGCTTTTTTATTAGGTGAAATATATTTATACATTCAACAATAAAGTGAATGAGTTTGCTTTAAATATATATATTAGATAATAGATAATAATAATAGATACTTAAAAATAAACATTAGTGTTACTGTTTTTATAAATGTATTTAAAAACATGTGTTCTCTTACTACAATTTTTAATATATTAAAAAAATAGTTTTTATATATTATTTTTCTAAAAACAGTCTTTTAGTATTTAAAATAAGGTGGTTTGGATTTTCAAAATGTCACCCTTTAAAAACGGAGGACAAGTATTACCTCTTTGTAAACCACTTTTGTTTGTTTCATCTCTCATATTCTCCGATTCATCTCTCACTTTCCTCTCTTTTGCCTGTCATGTTGTTTTCCTGGACAACATGAATTTGATGATAACATACAATTGGTGATACCAATTTGACTATGCACAATGTGCTAACGTGTGTAACACATAATCCTATAGGAGCCTTTCCTTACCTTGGTGCAGTGGTGCTAACCACTATTTTGAGAAAATTGTGCAAATTTAGAGTGTATAAATTTTGGCCATTTCGTCAACCCGTCTTGACTATAAGAGGTTGATCTGTCTAAAAAAAGATTAAAAAAAAAAAAAAAGATAAAAATGTGACAAAAGAATAGACAAGTTTGAGTTGCTTCTCAGTTATTCGTCCTGTTTATCAATCTCGAGAGTTTTCATTAAAGTTATGCAGAAGCTCATCATCATTCTCCAAAGTTGTTTTGACAGAATCAAACTCCAGATCGAATAGCAAATACATCAACAAATATATCTAAAGTATAAAGGATCATAAACACAAGAGAAATATGATCAGAACAAAGAAATCATCCCAGTCAATATAGTTCAAAAGTATTCAAAAGGCTGAAATATTTTTATTCATGTATTGGTTTTGGTCAAAATTGACAGGCATTACCAACAACTCTTTTGACCATTATTAACTACTCTAAATGCCATATAAAAGAAGGCCAATGCTCAGGGAAATTGTAAAAGTTCAAGTGCTAACAAGTTTCATTAAAATCATTCACATTCACATACTTGAAATTCTCACTTTCTCAAGAAAGAATCAGTTCTGATTATATGTCAATCTTTGTTTATTATTGTACTGAATTCTTTGTAAATAATCGAATCTCAAACAAGAGCAGAACATCTCAGATTCTATAAAAACAAATCTCATCATTATTATATAAAACTCAAACTATAAGAGTTTAGTATAGTTTGGGAGATTGTAAAGAATCCTATCAAGGTTGATAGGTGACCTAATTTACATCCCTTTCTGAGGAAAGAAAATATGTTTGTAACAGATCAGGTTGATCTGAGTTAGTTGTTGTAAAACCAATAAGGTTCTTTGTTATTGAACACTTAGTGAAAAATCTCACAGTTGTGAGGACTGGACGTAGCTCAAGTTGGGTACATGTGTGTGTATTCTTTCTCCTATCTCCTTATTTTTATTAAGCCTGATTAATCATTTAATAGTTAAAAAACATAAACTGAATTTCTGATGTTTAAGCTAACCAATACGTTCTCCGTTTTCTGGTTAAAACCAATAACATTCTCCATTTTCTTTCTTAACCAGATCATTCTTGAGTTAAATCCTTAGATTTTCAGGAATTTAAAAATAGAACATTTACAATTTCAAACCCCATTTCCTTGTAAATCGACATTGTTACTTCAGTTTTACCGTAGCCCACGATGGACGTTAATATTCCGAGTATAAACAAGTAATACAATGGTACCAAACCCTAGGAGAGAATAATGCATTGTTCAAGAATATGCTAGAAGATCCTTAATCATAGTTGTCTCCTCTTCTTTTGATTGTTGAATCTTCCATGGGAAAATGGGTCTCTCTGATCTAGGCCCATTTACTCCATTGCAAGTCCTTGTGGTTCCATAGTCATTTTTAGGACTGACTAGGTGCACTGACATGCCACATGTGCCCTATTACGAGTGCACCGTTAATCCACTTTGTCTTAGGATAACTAGGTGCACGAACGTACCACGTGGTCTAGGTGACAGGATGCATAGACGCCACTCTGCCACTATAAAGAGACGGCTATCAAAGCTGAGTGTGACGTCATTATATGTGTTGGATGCATCCTCTAGAGTCCAGTGACGTTCAATCCGAACATTCTCATTTTGGAGTAATGTTTGTGCTCTCTATCTTTGATACCTCATCCATCCAATTACCATTGTGTTAGACCGTAATTAAAAAGGTAAGACCTAAATTGTTTTCGAATTGTAAACCTACCTAAAAAAGAAGAAAATCATGGATCTGCATATTGTCAAAAACAAACTTAAAATTTACATTTAAATATACTAGACTAGAATGGAAAAATAAGTAATAACAAATGGAATATAAATTTAACGAGCATCAATTTTCAATTATGCTAATCATCCATAATATATTTTTTTCACATCAAATGTGTAGGGTAATATCTATGCCTAATTCATTGTTTAGTTATAAACTCATACTCCCTCAAATTTAAAGGGACATTTCATTAGTCTCAGCCCCAAACATGGACGCATCACCAAGTCACAACTATAAAGATGAACATAAATACATAATTATATTATAAATACTATGATCTCTTTATCCAAAAATCAGACCCACAATTATGTCAATTCCTTACACTGTCTTCTTCTCCATCTCTATTCCAACATTTCCCAGCCTCAAATTATCTTCATGTAATTGAAACCTATTATGTGCCTCGAAGCCTTAAGAGCAATCAACTTAGAATGATTATAATAAGCAACCCCCAAAAAAGCAAGACTTATAACCAATCAAATTAAGAGGTGTAACAGTATCCTTAATCACAGACCAAGAAAAAGCAATAAGCAACCAACTCCTTCACAACACCAGCAAATTCATAGTCAAAGCTGAAGTCTTCCCAACAAGCAAAACACAGCAAGATTCAAAGCAAAAGCACACAAGAATTACTCCCGAAAACCCAAAAATCAAATACCAAATTGATTTAGCCTCAACAAAGGGTACTCCATAAAAACCAAGGAAGTGACAAAAAAACCAAACAGAAGGGCAATGTGTATAAAGAGAAGTAATAGGATTCAAAGATATCCCTTTCGAGTTCAAAAGATTTAATTGAAAACCAAGCGCGTGGCTTCAAACGCTACAGCATCAGCTGCAACGTTACGCCGAAACATCGACTTGGCTTCGCCATAGGCGGATACGGCACGCCAGTGAAATGGAAGCCATATGATCATGGTTTTGTCTTTGAACGATTATTTGTTAAAACGAAACGATGGAGTAAACAGCGACAGGCATAAGAGCTTGAGCCTTTGAATGAATGAAACAGAGAGGTAAATATAAGCAGAGTTTGAGACCAAAGGGAGAGAGAGTAAAGTGCACCAATTGGGACAACTGATTTGAGTATGTGTCTAAGGACATTGAATTGGGTCACTACTTTGAAGATGCGTACGAGGGTGTATGCAAGGGAGGAACAAAGCCATGTGAATCATTGTTAGAGAAATAGGACATGGCCAATTGTACATTTTTTGGTCTAAAATGTTTTGTTGTAGATAATCACTGTGAAAGCTTAGGAAAAATCCATATGGAAACATATGTGTATGAAAGGACCACTTTTTTCACCACACTCTCTGAGATGCCATTGTGATTGTTTCTTTGTTTTTGGGTTTAGGAATGAGTTATGAAGGAGATTTAATTGGAAGGATATGAATTGATGTATTTGGAATTATTTGAAGTTTTGAGAATAACAATATTTGATGCGATAATTGTGCTGTTTGGTGGAGGAGGATGGATTTGACTATTTAAGTCGTTCGGCTTCTTCTTCTGTATTATTACACTAATAACGTCGACTTCTTTTTGAGTGATATCTATCTTTTTTTATTCAAAACAAATAATTTCACCGTGTGAATTTAGATGGTGATTATTACCGCTTTACCAAAATAATAATTTCTTTATAGAGGTAATAAACTGTGATGTTTTAACACTCTTCTTTTTTTTTTTTTTTTTTCTATTTAACTGTAAATAACAAATATTTTTCACTTACAATGTTCTTATTCGAGATAGTAAAAAACTATAATATATTGAGATTTAATATTAAATAAAATTGTTTTTATTCAAATTATTTAAGTGAGAACAAATATTTTTATCAGCGGTAATCGAATCAAGTGTGATATTTTCCTACTAATTAGTTTTTTAATAATTAATTAAATATTTTTGTTTCCAAATGAATTTAAACAATGTATTCTTATAATATTTTTTAATCATGATTTAAGTGGGATGAAAAAATATTGAACTATAATCTCATATCACACCAACTCCGCTCCAACCACTTAATCACTCTCTAATGAACTTCTGTAGTTAAATTTTAAAATCTAAGTTCAATGTTAATTAAAATAATTTTTTATTAAATTTTACTTATTTCTGAACATAAATCTTTATATTACTAAACTCTATTTTCATGGAATTTATCAATTAAGTCAACTTTTTTTTTGCAAATCACCATAAATTATATTTTTTAAATAAAAAATTCAAATGATATCTGCATAGAATATGTCTAGAATTTACGGTATTTCAATTTTTAAAAATTAATAATTTCATCACAAAGTTTATATATTTTTTAATCTTTAACGAGTGTTTCCAAGACCCATATTATTTCATATATCAAAACCAACTATTACTTATTAGTTTAATGAGTCTAACAATATTACTTTATATTAGTAAATAAGTCAAGTTCAAATAACATATTTCATTCACAAGAATAAGTAAAACTTCAATTTTCATCTCGACTCCTATCCATTTACTACTCAGTAGAAGACATCAAATTTTCAATGTCATCGTTTATACTCTTAAAATACGTTAGTCTAAAACTCATTAGGAAAATAAAAATCAGTGAATGAGGAGCACCGTCTTGAAAGATCATGTAGGACTCACCATTCTGTTGTTTTATTAGCAATAATCATGTCGGATCATGTTATTATAACATTAGTTTATAAAAGAAATATACCAATAAGAAATGACATATTAACTGATGTGTCACGTTTAATTTTGAGTTGTACACTCGCAACAATGACGTGTTTGATGTTTTTGTTTGTCAAAGCGTGTTTGATTGATTGGTTCTACATGTGTTGCTGACTCATGTAGCACTTAACCAATATAGAAAGAAAAAAAAATGCTAACGTATGCTCTAATATAATCATTATCCTGTATTGAAAATGTTAGAACTATTTTTATATATATAAATACTATTTAGCACATTTACATGTGTCCTATAGAAAAAAATACCCCTTTCCCATATATGCAATCTTCGGTCTCTCAAGCCTTTGCAATAACAGTTGACCCAAAAAACCGTTGGCAACAACAGATGAAAATTTTACTTTATGTCCTATTTCCCCATCATTAACTTTATTCTCTTAAATTAAAATTTATATATTATAAAAAATATAAAAATTGGTGTATACTAAAAAATTGTAAAGGACAGTTTTCTGCTAAACCACTACTGTACCAAAAAATATTTTAAAATTTTTCGATAGTATAAATTTTTTAGCTTTGGAAAACTTTTTTAAGGATTTCCAGTACATACTTTTTTAATTTCTTGTATCAGAAATTTTTTTTAAAGTTTTTCGGTAATATACATTTTTAATCTTCTGTACCGTAAAACTTTTTTAAAAGTTTTCGGTACACACATTTTTACTTTTTAAAAAAGTTTTTTGGTAGTATACATTTTTAATCTTCTGTACCGATTTTTTTTTAAAGTTTTCCGATAATATACATTTATAAGTTTCTGTACCGAAAAACTTTATATATTTTTAAATTTCGGTACCGAAAACCTTTTATACCGAAAAACTTTAAAGAAAAAATTAGTAGATTTCATAAAACTGTTTAAAATTTTTTTTTGAATGATGATAAAAAAACTGAATTTGAATTGACAAAATAATAAATAAATAGAGATATATTTAACTATTTTTTAAAAAATTTGTGGGGTATAAGATAAATTTTCTAAAAGAGATTAACTGTTTTGCATGGCGGCAATGCAACATCTGAAGGTGATGTTTGGCGATTGATACAAACTCTCACATGGATGATATTTTCCTGTACAAAATATGCTCATGCTCCTTGTAGTTTATGATTTTTAGTATTTTCTAACTGTAAATACATATATTATAAACAATAAAATGCCTTGATTTTGAAGTAAAATAAGTGTAGGCAAAATTATGTCACTTAGATAGACAGAAAATTGAATAATTGATGGTTTAGAAAAATATTTATAAATTTATTTCTTTTTCTTATTACACGGTTTTATATTATTATCAAAATAAATGTTTCAATCAAGGGATATGATGAAAATTTTGAAAAATAATCTTTAAGGAAATTTTGTATTGATTAAAAATTTCAAAAAAAAATTATTTGATTGAATAATTTTTAGCTTAAAGACCAAATCAAGTTATAAAAGGGATGATCCTAATAAATCTTACCGTTTTTTTTGGCTCCACACAACCAACAACATAGCAACCTAAAAGTTTTGCATATTGTCCTACAATATTTCCAACTGATCCAGATGCTGCTGAAACAAATACTTTTTCACCCTTTTGGGGTTTGCAAATTTCAAAAAAAATCCCCAATAAGTTGTAAGTCCACTAAATCCTGCAATAAAGAATGGGCATAAATGATATCAACTCTTTGAAATGAGCAGTATATATGAACCACTTATATTCGATAAATCTTGGACCCACACATTTATTCTTGCAAAGACTAATATTATTAATATATTTTGTTAATATCGTTCAAATTTTATTGAAAAAAGGGATTGGACTTGCAATCTTTTTATCACTTCTTTTCTTAAATTCTTCACTTCAATCATTAAACTAATTTTATATCCACATGTAAGTCACATTTAACTTTTCAATGATAGATGTAAAGTTGAAAAACTATCTTACTTTATTTTAGATTTTTTTTTTGTTATAAAATAAATGGACAATTTAGATACATATATATTTTGA
>PGWS01032269.1:0-26662 GCA_002896235.1 Cicer reticulatum
ATATATAGTAGATGGCCGCATCCCCAGGATGCGCGACCTTGTGTTGAGGATGAAAAAAAAATATGTTTCAGATGGTCAGCATCTCCAGATGTGATCAGCAACTGGAGCAAAAAAGTAGGACAATTCTACTATTTTTTTTTCAATATGCATTTTAGAGATAAAAAGAAAAAAAAAATGATATTTCAGTTAAAAATCCTCATAAAATTGTGAAAAGTGGTCTTTATATTTATATTTCTGATGTAATTTGGATAACATTTGTCATAATGGTAATACCACAACCCTTATTAATTTATGAGAATATGTAGACGGATGATCTTTACAATTGCATTAATCTTGTTACCCTATAGAAATATATTAACAAAAAATGTTTAGTACATTGGTAGATATTTGGTGTGTATATATATATATTATATATCATAATATATATATATTAATATATATATATATATATTATATTATATATTATATAATATATATATATCTTTACACAAAAAAATAAAAAATAACAAATTCAACAAAGATAGAAAACCTTAGAAACTTACAAAACCATTTGAGGTGAGTGTGATTTTGAGTGAGTTTGAAAATAGAGGCACAAATCACACATTAGAAATTTAAAAGATATTAAAATGAGAAACTATTTAGAAAATAAGACACAAAAATACAAATGGAAACTTAGATGTTTGTAAAGTGAGAGATTTTGCACCTATTACATTGCAATTATTGAAATAATTTGAAATTGTCAGTAAAAAAGTTAGTTTGATTTTATATTATATTGTGAGATCTTGTAATATATATTCATAGTATATAAAAGTGGTGTAGTGGTTTGTGAATTGGCTAGGAAAGTATTTTACTAGTGTAATCAATGCCTGGCTAAACTTTTTTGGGTACAATCAATGTAATTTTACTAATTAGGAGATGTTTACTAATTTCCATTAAAAAAACATCAAATTACAGGAGATGTTTATAACCCTGAATATAAAATGAAATTAATACATATATTATGTTGTTGTTATTATTATTTTAATATAATTGTTATAAAAAAATATATATAATTGTTTTATTAATTAAATATTATTATTAAAAAATGTGAAAGGACACGTTGATATATTTTATGGTGAGAGGCAGTGAGAATCGTTTGTGAGTATGTAATCTCGTATTTGTTTATATTATATATAATATATATATTATATATATATATTATATATATATATATGTGAAATTCATCATTTACAGTGTATTGTTTTTATTTTTACTATTGATATTTTTTTTTAATCAAGTCAACATATAAAAAGAAAGAAAAAAAAAGTAATTTCGGAAGGTTGCATGCATTATTTACTAATTATAAATTGTATTTAGTGTGCAAGTAAATTTAAAAGTTTTGTAATATTGTTAGATATTTTGTAAGATTTTTTTTCTTTAAAAAGAAAATATTATTTGTTATAGTAATAAAGTAACACCATATGCTGTGTTTGTTGTTAATTGTATAATCAATGGGAAATTTCATTACATTATATAATATATTAATTTTTTTTACATTATCGGTATGTATTCTACTTTTTTATGCTCCGTTATTATAACTATATATGCTTATTTTTGTCTTAAAATATAACAAGTAAAAATATTGATAAATTTTTGATATATATGATTCAAAAATTAATCAAATAAATAAATATTATTTGTTTTATAATTGTTTACATTTTGGAATAAGAGTATAGTATCAAAAGTATATAATAATATATATATATATATTATAATATATATATATATTATATATATATATATATATATTTAAACAGACATTTAAGATATATTTTCATATTATATATAAGCAATAAAATGTATTTAATATTGATTTTTATTATAGTAAAATTAAACTAATTTTGAATAATTCAATGCTATAATTTAATATATGATTTTTAATTCAACTCAAAAATATTTATGAGGTAGGTTGATATTTGAATTAAAAAGTCATAATTTGAATAATTTGATATGAAATTCTAGAAAATCTAATTATATTTATTTGAATTCTTAATAATTATAAAAATAATTATTTATTATAATAGCGATAAAAATAGTATAATATTTTAATTTTTTCGAATAAATTTTGCATTTTTTTGGATTCTCAAACAAATACTCCGTTTGTTTAAACAAATACCTACATATTAAAATAATAAATTAATCTTTTTTATTCATTATTATTAAGAAAAAACTAAAATTAATTTAAGACATATTTTGAGTTTTTAAAAACACACAAAAAAATGATTACTTGTATCTTATTTTTTTATAAACAAACCAAAGTTTTAAGAGAAAAATAAAATATTTAAAGTTCCAAAGAAAATAACAAATGGAGTAACTAGTATGTTTCCCGAATTCAATCCTAAACAAGAAAGAATTCCTAGTCAGATTTTAAATTCAAAATCATCCCAGTTCCCTGAAAAACTAGAAGTCAAAGAAAAAAAGAAAAAAGAAAAATAGTGTTGAATTTTAAAGTTGAATAATTTTGAAAAAAATCATCGTTTTCCTTTGTCCGATAGATCTGTCTCGTGACAGAACAATAATAAAGGCAACATTTTTAAGCGCGCCCACATTTTATTCCACTTCTCCGCAATTCAATTTTTCAATTTAAATTTCAAAAATTCATCGTATCTCTCTCTCTCTCTCCTCCACTCTTCACTCTCTTAAACAGATCCAATTTCCTTTCCCACAAAAACCCTAATTTACCTAAATTCATCTTTTCTGTTTCCCTTTTCTACCAATTTCGTTCCAAACTCCCTCGTGTATGGATGACGAATGCTATTCGTCTCAGCAATCGATTTTGACTGTTCACTCTGCTTCAAAGGTTCGTTCTTTCAACGCTTTTTGTGATGTTGTTGTTGTTGTTATTCTGAAATCTTCAACATTTTAATAATTTTTTATATTATTCGCTGTGTTTTAGATTATGAGTGAGAAGCGAGTTAACACTCAATTGGGAGATAAGCATGAGCCTCCTCGAAAACGTGCCAAAATGAGAGATCTTGAATCCGTGGTTCATTCCGCAGGTAATTTCATAATTTGATTGGATTTAAATTTACATGCACATGTTTGATTCATTCAATCTTATATTGTTGAAATAAATATACTGGATTTAATTACATGCATTCACAATTTCAGTTACAATAATACCTATTTGAATTATTGTATGGATTTGTGCATTCTCATGGGTTTTATTTTAGTGTATATAATAAGTTGTATTGAATTGTGGCGCAGAAAAGACAATCGGCAAAGAAAACATTGTTCAATCGTCCTTTGGTGATAATGAGATGTCACAAATTACCAAGGTGCCTTTGACTGTGGACATGGATGTTTCGAAAGAAGAGCAAGATGGAAGGAGCAAATTGGTTAGCCCGAGGCTTTTGGATCTTAATACCGAAGCTAGTGTTGCCAGGCATTCTTCTTTGTATTCAGATAAAAGTGGTGGATTTGGTGAGAATCTCAGTAAGGATAAGGAACCATTGTGTGAGAAGCAGGAAGGAGAACACTGCGGTGATGTGAATGATAGGGGAATTAATGTGGATCTCAATGCAGAAGATGTTACTAGCTCTGTGAATGTGGGACCAGTGAGTTTTCACAAAGGACACAGTCATTTTAAGTCAAAGGACATGTCCGAGAGTGGGAGCAGTACTGGACCTCTGAAAGAGAACGATTCAATGAGAATATGGACGGAGATGAAGCGCAACGGTTTTATTTCATCCACTCATGGAGGCATTCCGGTGCCAAAGAAACGTGGGAGGAAAAGTAAGAGTGAAATTCTCGAGCAAAAGATGGAGCTTGCAAAGAGAGAGCAAATTAATAGGTTTACAAAGATCGCAGCTCCAAGTGGACTACTGAATGAATTGAACCCTGGGATTATTAATCATGTAAGAAATAGAAGACAGGTCCATTCAATTATTGAGGCTCTTGTAACTGAAAAAAATGGAAATAGGAGCATGGGGAGCAAGCAAGCAGCACAGCGAATGAGTGGAAGTATAGACGTTAACCAGAGGGACCTAGAATGTGCAAAAGATGTGAGTAAGCACGAGCTTACTTTTTCTCATGAAGAAGGGACATTTCATGGCTCCACAGGTGGTAGGCAAGCACGAAAGACTCCTTTGACAAAGAACGATTCCTCATGGATTTTGGAGGATAATGGTTGTGATCATGACACATACAGTGGAGAGAAAGCTGGCCTTAAAGACTGTGTATCAAATGCAAGTCATGTTCCAGAAGATGATATTTTATCGCTGAAATTGTCATCTTCAATGAATGCCTCAATGAGTTCCACCAATTTGTCAAATGAAGAAACATCAAATGTTACGATGGTTTCATCTCTTTCCCTAAAAGGCTCGTAGTCATTTTCCTCTAGCTTATGCTTCTTGTCTTTAAAGCACTTTATGTAATGCATAATAATCGGAAAGAATCAACTGTTTTATATTGTTCGGGTTTAAAAGCTAGGGTTGAGCTGATTGATTGGAAAATCAATCTTTACATTAGGCTAGTATAGGTGTCATGTAATGGGTACTATAAAAAGTTGTCTAGGTGTTTCAGCTTGTCAAATATGTATATATTAACTGGGCCGTGAAAGAAATAATTGCTTGAGCTTGATGTTGTCAAATAGCAAGCGGAGTTTGAACAAATCTTTTTGTTCCGCGATATGCTATTTAGTCCAAAACATTGTCAAATTAACGGCTATAGAGGTGCTATAGCATTGTAGCTTAGTAGAATTGGAAACAAACCACCATTTTCTGCAATCCGAAATTGACATAATTGCTTTGGCTGATATAGAAGCTTATTGAGCCTTTGCTGATGGAAGCCTCTTGAGGTAGCCTTTACTGATTCAGATGCTTTTGTGTTTTTCAGCTGCTACTGTTGCTTCTCAATGGTTGGAGCTTCTACATCAAGACATCAAAGGGCGTCTTTCGAGTAATGCCATATTTATTTGTTTTAATCGATTTTCGGATAGTGAAAATGCTTACATTTGGTTTTTGTGCTTTTTTTTTTTACATTTGCAGCTTTGCGTCGCAGTAGGAGGAGAGTTCGGTCTGTCATCACTACTGAGTTGCCTTTCCTAATGTCGAAGGAATTTGCAAATAACCAAAATTATGACCCTTGTGGTATGAAAATTTCTGCGGAACTTCCCCCTAGCAAAATAGCAGAATTGCATCAGGCAAGATGGACTGCTTTATTTGATCATATGAATGAAGCACTTTCAGAAGAAAAACAACTTGAGAGTTACTCATGGTCTTAAGGCTTATTTTAGATTTCCTTTAGGTCAAGCTATGCTACAAAGGGTACAATCTGACACAAGGTTAACATACAAAAATAATAAGGTTGTGTTTGGTTTGTTTTCGATATTCATTTTCAGTTTGTATGTCATCAAAAATAATTACATAGCGCCACTTTGTTTTTCATTCTGTTTCCTGTTGTTGAAGTTTTATGAAGGAAATGATGAAAACAGTTTCTTGTTTTTACCATTTCACTTGCAAAATTTTGAGGAAATAGAATGAAAACTAAGTAGCATATTTGTAATTATTAATGGAAACATGTCAACTGAAAAAAAAACTCAAGTTGAATGCCCCCTACTAATGCTGGTTGAAAAAGTCCTATGTCTTCATAGGAATGGTAATTAACTAATTATACTTCAACATGTTTAAAAATGCTAAGGTAACATATACACATTGCTTAAGATCTAGTTTATTTAATTTTAATCATTTTATAGAACTACCTCCTTCCTTTGGTAAGAGGTGGAATTGGATACTAGAGGTGTCCATGGTGAAATTGGATACCTAGGAAGATTCAAAGTTACTTGGCTCATTACAGTGATTTGTGATGTACAATTACCAAGAACAAAGTTGGTGCTCTTTCTCCTTGTCTAAATCTATACTTGTCTGTTCATTATTTCAGGAAAGTTGGTTGAATCAAATAAAAGAAAAGCAACTGCTATGTGATCAAGGCCTGCAACATGTAAACTGGAGCAAGGCTTTTGGCAACTTCAGAAAATAACTCCAGGTAAGTTTTCAATTGGCCAATATATGATTACATACAATTTATGTTGTGATCTTGGCACTTTTGGTTAGATTTGAAGTCTTTAAATTAGAAAAGTTACCTATAATATAAAGTGAAAATAATCACTTAATGTGAATTTATCAATGTTCAGATTTTAGGAGATCAAAATTTGCTCAAATTAAAGCCATTTAATTCTTTGGTGGTCGTATTTAATGACTCATTATATTTTAAAGGAATAAGTAGAAAATAGGATTGCTTAGCAATCTTAAATAATTGTAAGAGAAGACAAACTGACCCATAGAAGTTTCCTGAAAATTAGTTTAACCAATCCAATATCAGAGGATTTTACAGCAGATTGTGCAGTGTAATTAGGTGATGAAAATATGTGTCCTTAAGGTTTGTGAACTTGGAGGGATTTAGCAACAAAGTCTCAGTCATAATTGATAAGACAATCTACATTCAACTGGATGATAATAATAGACATTTTGTTTACTCATATGGCTATACTTCAAAATATTTTTAATACTAATTTGGAGAATAAGGATAAAAATAAAACAAAACACAATAAGATATAAGCTTAAATGCTACTTGGAGCATCATATGTAGAAAAAGTCTGAAGTTAGATAAATCATTTTACTATATATCTCTACTTTGGTCAAACTTTGTCAAATAAGCTATAAACTATTAATAATTAACCTCGCCAAATAGACTCCCAACCCTGAATTAGAGAGATAGCTGATTTTCATTTGTCTATTCATGATTCTTTTTTTCATTTTGACTCATTATGAAAAGAATGTTCACTTGCTTTGTAACCCATATTTAATTTATTTTTTGACAAAGAACTCGATGGTCATCATGTACTACTCACTCCGTCCCACAATTCAAGTCGTTGTAACCAAATTTTTGAGACCGTAGGGAGTAATAATTAAACTCCTGAAATTTACCAACATTATATTGGTCCGAGTGGAACAAGACTTATATCACTTAAGTAAGATCTCAGATTTGAAGTTTGTACATAGAAAAAATTTGGTTGTGAGGTGAAACCTCACAGAAAATTGGTCAATCAGGTTCCTCTGCTGAAATTAGTCATCGACAAAGCCAGTGGAATACTTTAAAAAAAGAATTCTTTAAAAATATGCCTCTTTCTCCAAGTTTAAAAGCATGACAGACTGGATTTATTTTGGTATTTAGTTTGGGTATGCATTATGATATGCATATAATTTTCTATGTTTTTCTGCAGTGTGAAGCCTTATTCACACTTTTGACAAATTTTGATATATATATTCTTTTAACGTGCAGAGCGTCACAATTAGACAACTCGGAGAAAGAGTTAGCTGTTAATGCCGCAGCAGCATCCATATATTCAACATGCAATTTTTCTACTGTCAGAGCTTAGTTGAGTTTGACATTGAGGTTTCATCTGATTATGTTGGTTGTCATGTTTTCTCCTTAATGAGTAGAGATTGCATTAGAAATTGCCATTGGCATGTAGGAAACAATAGTTTAGATTCAAAGATGAGCAAGTCTTGACACTTGTGATTGTAACTCTAGCTGCGGAATTAATTTATTTTCACTTCTTTGACAAGCTCTTTTTATAAAAAAATTGACCAATAATCGTGACAAAAAGTCCAATATCATTGTG
This sequence comes from Cicer reticulatum, assembly GCA_002896235.1. Taxonomy (NCBI): domain Eukaryota; kingdom Viridiplantae; phylum Streptophyta; class Magnoliopsida; order Fabales; family Fabaceae; genus Cicer; species Cicer reticulatum. Next base: position 7,664 of record PGWS01032269.1, read on the forward strand.
TTTTTTCTTGCAAGTGTAGTTTACATTCAACTAGCTATATTTACAATCTATTTTAATTATAACATAAACATCTTAAAAGGCAATCGTAGGGTTGAGCAAATTAAGTTGACCCATTCGTATGGATTAATATGATACACAGGTGGTTGCAGGGGTCACAAGATTTTACTACGGGTTTGAGCAGTCAAATGTGAGTGAGAAAACAGGATTCATGGTTATCTGAAACCAATTGTTCCACTTATCTTAAAATATAAAATCCATATTTTTTAAGGTGGGTCTGAGTCTCACTTAATCATCACACCATGAGTATGAAATATCATCACACTATCTATCTGAAATATTAAATATTGAAAGTCTAATAATATATAATATATATATAAAATAGACAAAAATTTGAAAAAATAAACAGTCCAATAAAAAAAATAAAAAAATTTATCATTTCAAATCAATCCACCCGCATAACTTGCTAATCTACACTAATCGAAACCAGCCATAAACCTTTGCAAAAATCGGTAAGAATTGGATCTTTAAATTACAGCTCAGATTTGAATGTAGGTATTACAAACAGATCGGGTCGAAGGTCGGTTTTGCCTTCCCATCCTTGCACCTGCCCTCGTTTCTTATCAAATTAGGCGATATGACAAATGCTTGTTGTTGCCTTCCCTATTTGGATGGATTGAAAAAATTGGACATGAACCCACCCAAACTTGACCATGCTTAACCCTAGGCAATAGACTTTGTGTTATTTTGACATAATATGAGATGATAATTTTTGTACTCCATCGGTCTAATAATGGACATTGTTTAAAATTTTTGCACACATATTAAAATATTTAATAATTAAAACAAAAAAAAATCATTAATAATCATTCTTAATTATTTGCGTGTTTTGCTTTATTATTAATGCAAAGTACAACAATATTTTAGAAGTTATGTACATTGTAATAATTGAATTGTACTATAGCAAACATAATTAAAATTATATTAAAAATTTAGAATGACATTCATTTTGAAATATTTTTTTTTTTTTGTTAAAGTGACATTCATTGTGAGGTGAAGTTATTGTATTTAAAATATATATAATTAATTATATTCAATAAAAATAATTAATAGATATAATAAGGTGTTACAAACTTACTTACGATACACTAAGCACAATTAACAACAATTGTGAATGTATATAATTTTGAGTGTTATTAACCATAATTTTTAGCTCTTGGTCAAAAGAAACATATCATATATATATTTTAACATTTGAAAATTATATTAATTTGAGTATAATTTGCCTGAATAACCAAACATTCATTTTAATATTTGAACACCAAAACATCGTGTTTAATGATGTTCAAAATTGCAATTAATTTTACTATGCCCAAGAGTAATGAGTCGCAACACTTTAACCTTGTTTTTTTCACAAAAGTCCATAAAATAATTAATCACAAATTTGAATTTTTTAATCAATTAAATTATAGTTGAAGTTTATTGTTCAAATTTTAGAATGACAAGGTGATGGATTGATGTCTCATGTAAAATATATTTTCCAATGTAATGTCCCAATGAACTGTTGGGAAAAATGAACATCAACAATGACTCATCAAGGAAATGTGTTGATGTAAAGCTAGGCTCTAATGTACTAAACTGATTTTAGGATTATCAATTATCTCTATAAACTTTCAGTGTTTTTTAGTGTTCATTCACTTTTCTTGAAAGCTACTAAGAAAAACATTCATATATATAAGTACTCTAAGTTAAATACGGTTACTTGAAGTTCTTATGTGTTTGGCTCTTGAAAGAGGATTTATATTCTTGGTATACATAATATCATATTTATTTTTATAAGCCTTTATTCTATTATACAATTCCGTATGTACATGACCTATGATTTCTTTTTTTTCTTTTTCTTAATAGAATTCATTTTAGAAATAGGATGGTGGTACTTATCTCCAGATACATAATTTGATTTTTATGAAAGACAAAAATTTATTTAATTTTTAATCGAAAAAAAAGAGAAATGAAAAGTTCGTAAATAGTATTGCCGATAAAAGGAATTGAACTGTTACATCTCACTCTTTGCCTATTTTAAATATCAGATGTCCACCAATTTTTTCAATGGTAAATCTTATCGTAATGAAAGAAATTCACTTTGATATTGTTTGTAACGACCTAAAGCGCTTTTAGGATTGTGAACTATCCCTAGAAACCAACACAAGTTTATTTTTTTGTTTTTGTTTTTATAATTTATTCATCAAATATGAACATTCTTTTTGCCATCTCTTTCAAAATACCACCTACTTACAAATAGACATGAGTATTTTTTGTTATTATTTGCAAAGTTAATCTGAAATTTGATAAGCTCGATTACCAACTCATTAAGCTTGAACATACCCAGTTAGTTGATTTTGAATATAAACAAAAATTAAAGTATAAATTAAACATAGCGGAATATGTATTTCAAGTAGAATGTAATGAAGTTCAACAAATACATGTTGCTTATAGATTATCAAGTTTTATTCCTACGAAAAATTGAAGGGCATTCACTAAAGAAAAAAAACTCATGCTTACAATTGAATTAAGAATCAGATTGTTTGCAAATCGAAAGAGAATAAATCCTCAACATAAATTTATAAACTCATATCATCTAATGTATCTTGTGAGATCACATAATTATGACATGCATAATTGACAATCCTTTTGTATACATGGTAAAATCCAAATAACAACAATCAAAAACTTAAGCTAGAAAAAGTAATAAAGAAGTTATTCTGCAATTGAAAGAAAACTATTCTTATAAATTATAATTTACTATTTGACAAAAAAATAAATTTCCTTTCATACCAGTGTCTTGAATTGTGTTGGTACTTAAATCGCAGCAGACTAGTTCATCATTTTCTTTTATGAAGAATATATTTCGACTCTTTCCTATTCCAAATAGGATGTCCAAGATAAGGTAATGGTCCAACAATGAGAGCTTAGTCCACGATTCTTCCACGCCAATTTCACCCAAAACTGATATGTGAAAAGTTTGCGTTTGTATAATATTAAATATCAGAGCAATGGACTTATTTAACAACCCTAAATGATAATTCACTAATTCCAAATTGATACCATCGTCCGTAATTGAGGGTATGAATGTTCGAAAGAACACTTCATTGCTTAAATCAAATGAGATCAAACATATATTATCCATATTTGTTTCAGTGTTGCCCAACCAATGACACACTCCATTCAAGTACACTTTATGTTGAACACCCCGACGACTAAGGCAGTGACAAAAAATTGTCATATCCAAATCAAGTTTCCTCCAAGAATTACTTTTAAGGCTATATATCTCCCATAAAGGTTTGTACTTATATGGCCTTTTTGACGATATCACATTTCTCGAATCATATTTAAAATTGTACGGATCTGGAAAAAAATCTACATATCGAATAATCTTATAGTCGTCTCTAACAGAATCGTAACCAAATCCATGAAGTTTAAGCACAACATTAACATAAGTGGTACAGACAACACTGGACTAGGAGGAATGATCTGAATTCCTGAATAGATGGATTCCATACTACAACTTTGAAACTAGTGCCTTCGACATAGAGACAAAGAATGCCATTAATTCCAGAACCCAAAATATTAATATGACGATCATTGTCTTGAAATGGAGGCGGCCAATCTAATTTGATCCTATTATCAAACTTCTCACCAGAAGTAATATATAACATAGAATGATTTTCAAAATCTAGTAGAGTCTGTTTTAAGAGGAGGATGTATCATCATAATAATAAGATCGATTATTAGATATGAATTTTTGCGATACATGCTCATGAAATGAGGATTTTCAAATAAGAGGACCCCATGATTTGCGTACACATGTGAAACGATTCAAAAGATTTTAGAGACAATTTTGACAGAATAGAGAAAACAAGATCATCAGATATATAATTGCTAACCTTCTCACTTAAAAGAGCCATTGATTTCTAGGTCTTCGTAAACACGGCGCTCGTACTCCGAAAGAGTTTTGCTTGCATTGTAGCAAACAAGTGCTTAATAAGATCAATGGATCAAGCAAAGCAAAAAACAAAACCCACTCAAATTTTAATGTTAAAACTTAGGTTCCATTCAAAAGGATTTATGGGTTTGAATTATCTATACCACTATATAATGGTAAATCAAGAGTTATATATATATATATACTTTGTTCAGTATCAAATATAAGTAAAAATATCTTAAAGAAAATTGATATATTTAGTCTAAATTTTAAACTATAAACATCAACTTTCTTTGACTATATTTTTTACTATATTTGAGATCGTAATAGATAACTTACAATTTAGTCGAACTATTTTATATACAAATATATTTTTATATATTTCAATCATTTTACATTTATCCTTTCCACCACTTTTATTGTTTTGTTCACATAAATAAAGAGATTTTTTGTTAAATAAATAAAGGATTTTTTTTTTCACCTAAAAAAACTCCTAAATCATAAATCTTTACTTCTCCTATAGACACTCTTAATTTATTCGAATTTTTAAATGTAAAATTACACTTGATTTAAATTTTTTTTTAATAAACCTTAAATCAACACCGTAATTATAGAACATCACAACAACACAATCTTTTCAAATTTTAAAATAGATATAATATATATTAACATTTGATGTTAAGTATCATCTCACATTCACTCTAAATATATTATATTCATCCAAAAACATTTCAAACAAACTACGTATCTCTATTTTTTATAAAATTAAATAATTTTAGTCTTTTTAAAATCTTCATATTTTAAGCTTAATCCTATAAATAAAGATACAAACTTTTTATTTCTATAAAATTTATTTTGCTAACATTTTAATCTCTGCTGAAATAGACATGTTTAATTGTCTTTTTAATTTTAAATTTTGAAATAGAACATATAAAGCAAGTTTCTCTAATAAAATTTAGAAATTATAGTTAGAATAAATAAAATATAATTATTTAATAATAAAATTCAAGATAAAAAGAGTAACTGACAAACATAGACAAAAAAATCTAATTTTAGTTCAGTGTTTTGACGGTAAAAGAGTTATTTTAAATATTGTAAACATGTATTGCAATGATTCAAAATATATTTAACTTAATAATAGGGACAAAAAATTTGTGCAAGATAATTTTGTAAGGACTAAAATTATATATTTTTTTTTACATGGATTATGGTTAAAAAGCTTAATAATTTTATAAGGTCTAAAAAACATATTATAAGCCATTTATATATATCCAAAAAACATCTTATATATCTTTTTTCTAATAAGTCTCTGTTCATTTTAATATAATTTACTTCAATCTATTTCAAAAATTAATTATATTATGTATTAATGTTAATAGATAATTTCTATATAATTGATAGTTACATCAATTGATCAGAGTAATATCATACCATTTATATATTTTAGCTATTGTTATTTATTATTTGTTTTTGGGTTACCATAGAGATACTATCCACAAACTGTGTATTATTCTTATTGTACAAAAGATCATTCTCTCTTTTATTTTTTGAATTCATAAGTTATTTTGTTCTATATATTATCTATAAAGGCATTAATTTAGATTTTCTTATACATAATATTTAATTCTTCATAAATTAAATATCTCCTTTTCTCGTATTTCAGATTTTATGAGTGCAATTTGAAGTATTTTACTCTGTCAATTTATAGTTATTCTTTATTGAGTTTAAAAATAATTATTGACACAAATAAAAATATGACTGTATAATATAATAAAATAAATAGAAAGTAAATAATAAAGTCTAAAAATATTGTTCAAATATTAGCAAATTATATTTGTAATAGTTTTACTTATAAGGTCTAGATCTAAGAAGTTCTATCTATTTAAATTCTTCTTATTTCAGATTTAATAAGCTACGTCGCAATTTTTAAAGCTCTGTGTCCTCCAATCCCATAGAAGAATATTATTGGTAATCGATCGTTATTAACACTCACTGAAATACTATTACACAACAATGAATCTCACACCATTTGGGGAGAGGATTGTAGATATCTTATAATTATATGTATTTTTCTGAATAATAGTATAATATTGTTATGTCTCATACATACTATATAATTTATTTTTTCATCTCTCCTGATATTTTGTGACTTAGTTTTCCATTATTTTTATTTTCTACTATTTCTTGTTTCCTATGTTGGATAAAAGACAAGAACAGGCAGAGTATGATATGTAACTCATTACTGTGAAGGACTAAGAACAAAGATTTCAATGAATTAAATACTAATTGAGAAATTCGTCAACATTTATTTATTATATTCACTTATTCAAACTGTTTTAATAAATAGAAAAATTATCTACATGTCATTAATTATCTTAAACTTGTTAATAAAAATTGCCCAATAGAAGATGAAAATATCCTAAATAAGATTCTGATTTCATAACAAATTTTATATATATTTTTATTTTAAATTGGTTAAACATGGTATTAATAAAATAAATGAAATATTTTACTTTGCTATTAATAGTTATGTTACGTTTAGTTACGTTTTTTATTCGTGCAAATATAATGATTTTTGTTTTTGTTTCCTTTCAAAATATTTATTTATTATGTTTTTAGTCTTTACAATAAGACTTTTTTTCTGTTAAAATTCTTGATTTTTTTTTTTAATTTTTATAAATATATACTTTTTATTTTTTATTTGTGTAGATATTCATCCTCAATCTTTAATTTAAAATAATAAAATACAAATATTATATATATAAATACTATTTCAATATAATAATTTGTATCAGACTAAAAACAAAATACAATGGATCTATAACGGGTATTTTTTTTTTAAAGGACTTAAAAATGATAATTGCGATTTTCTAAATTTAATGAAAAATTTCAATTTCCCTTTATGATGGCGTTAATTCCACCAACTTATATTATTAATGCTCTACTTTTTAATTTAATTATATTTTTGTTGGCTTTAGTAAGCATTATTTTTCATTTTCTCAGTATAATGGACTATAGAAAAAGAAGAGGCGTATGCTATTACCTTATTAGTGAAGGAAAGAATAAAACTCGATGAATTTTTAAAATAATAAAATCTAGTCAACTTAATTTATGTTATTCACTTAAATTTATTTTAATGTAAAAATTTATTAAGGTGATATTTTATCTTAATTTAGTTAATTATACTAAAAGTTTGAAAAAATATCTAAAAAGGACTTAATTTCATGAACAATATATTATGCAAGTATCAATTATGTATGTATCTTTAAAAATTGTTAATCACATGATATTAATAAGAAATACAATACTAGATGTATGTTTCACACTTTGTATATAGACGATATTTATGTTCGCGTTTAATTATGTTTTATATCATTATTTTTATGCTATCATTCTCTCAAAAATAAAAAACAAGTTTATGTTTTGTTAGTTATTGTAAATATATATATCATTGCTTAGTAGCTCTTCTGATTTTTATATTAATTAAGAATATCAATCATATTATATATTAATCCTTAATAAGAATATATTTTCAATCTAATTTGAAAAGACTAAATCAATTATTTTTATATATTACGGATGACTTATTTTAATATGAATAAATTTTGTATAGACTCAAAGCAAAATACATATAGCAAAAAAAAAATTTGAAGAGACTAAATTGTTTTATGGGAACTTAAAAATGATGAAATTAAGAGTTTAAAAACATAATTAAAAACTGAATAAACAAAGCATATTTAAATATTTGGAAGAATTAAAATATATTTAATATACTGATTCAAAAAAGACATTTAAATATTTAACTTTTTATTATGAACTCCAACATTTATCTTTCGTGTTTAGTATCTTTAATCATTAATTTATAAGTTAAAGTTGTTTTTAGGTCCTTATAAATCTTAAAAGTTTGATTTTAGTCTCTATGAAAACATTCTCTTCAAATTATAAATTCTCATCCATATTATATTATAAATGGTTTAATATCCGTTGTTAAAGTATTTTCATGTTTTATCACGGAAGCCCAAGAGGCATTGCTATATGAACCTTTTAAATGGTGTGGATTTAAACGACCACACTTTCTTTAAATGACAAGGTATATACCTCTTCCGCTAAAAATCTTATGCTCCAAAAATCATCCTTAAATGTTCTCGAGAGAAAACTTCATTGCCACATTGAATTGAAGTGTTTGGTGATTTCATTTTTATTGAATTGTGGTTAATATTTATCATATTTGTCCGTCATTTAAAAATCTATTGTTACATAAAGGATTTTAACATAGAAATTAAAATTATTGACGAAATGTAGACAGATGAGAACTATTGTAATATTATCAACAATATGTGTACCAAAACTAACCTACTTAGTCTAACAATTTATAAGGCTACATTAGATCTAACTTAGCTCCGATGCTATTGGATTAATATTTAGTTTAATTGCAGTTTTATCCCCTTATTTTTTATTGATTCACGAATTGATCCCTATTTAAAGTGAATATTTTGGTACCTCCCCGATTTTAACTAAAAAAATACTGATGTGAATGTTTTAAATAAGTATGACATATTGATATGATGATGTAGAGTGATTAACAACGATGAATTGAAATAAACGTGTAAAAACTAAGCTTTCAACTTCGATTTTTTTTTCTTCATATTTTTAAATTAATTAATAACATATGAATAATTAATGCATTTATATGATTCTATATCATATAATTGTATATTACGTTATTTAAAATATGTTAAATCGTTATTTTTAAGTTGAAAAATCTGAGCGAGATATTAAAACTGTCGACTTTTAAAATATTAGAACCAATTATGTGAATGAATAATAATAGATAGATCAAACTTGCAATTAAGCTTAGTATTTATAATAGTGAAATTAGTTTATAATGTAGTTGAATAGGGTAGAAGAAAAATCAATAGTTGGAAGGTAATTGCACAGGCAATAGTGTGCGGTTTGGAGCAAATAATAGTTTGTATTGCTCTAAAAAATGACATACTTACAAATGAGTAGTAGTGACATATTTACTTACAAATGAGTCGTGGTGACATATTTATAGGTGTAGAAGCTATAATTTATATGCTTCCTTCTAGATTTTCTATGACACTTTCTTACAAATGCACTAAAAATTATTCTATTAACTACTCAGGATTTTAGAACATTGTAGACATGTGCCTATAAATTAATAATTAATACTTATCTATAAGTTACTAATGTCGCGTAAGATATAGAAATGGTATCACATCTCAACACAAATTGTATGGACAATCCTGAACTTAACATAATCAATTTGATTAGGGAACTATCTATCAAAGTTTGGTTCTTTTCGATTCGGTTTAAAAGTTTGATTTATTTTTTCTTAAAGTTTTAAACGGTCTTTATATTAGTTAATAAAAACAAATCTAATACAATTTAGTTCTTGAAGAATCAGTTCAATTAAAAAGTATAGTTCAAAATGATATTTTTGGTTCAATCAGAAAGTCACTAGAATTTTCATAAAGCTACTATTACTACCCATTAAGCTTGGAAAATCCTGTTATTGTTAACAATTGAAAAGAGGAAGAAGATTAAACAACCACTCTAGGGTTTCATAACATATAATGAACAAACTAAAGTTAATAGGGTTACAATGAGTATATATAGAGGAAAATCGAAAATATCTAAAATACCCTTACTACTAATATATAATAATATTATCTAATATCTCCCCTCAAACTCACGATGCATTAACATGGAGCATCGAGAGTTTGTCAACTAAAAAACGGAAACGTTTAATGGAATGCATCTTTGTGAACAAATCAGCAATCTGTAAAGAAGAAGAGACAAATGGTAGAGTAATAATTCCATGCTGAAGATGATGACGAGTAAAATGACAATCAATCTCAATGTGTTTGGTGCGTTCATGAAAGATCGAGTTGTGAGCAATTTGAATAGCACTATTGTTATCGCAGCCAACGTAACCAAATTATTTCAGCGGTAGTGGATGCCATAGCACGATACTCAGCTTCTGTAGAAGAGCGAGAGACAATGTCTTGTTTCTTACTCTTCCAAGAAATAAGAGAGTCTCCAAGAAAGATACAAAACCCTGTGGTGGATTTACGATCAGTGGTATCACCAGCCCAATCAGCATCAGAGTAAGCTTGTAAACTCCAATGAGGATGACGATGGATAGAATACTTTGAAATTGAGTTCCTTGAAGATAACGAAGAATCCGAAGAACTGCTGCCAATGTACTGTAGTGGGAGAGACAACAAACTGACTAACAACATGAACATCATAAGCATGTCAGGTCTGGTAATCGTAAGATACACTAAGCTGCCAACAAAGTACATACAAAGTGAAATCTGGTAAAGGAACATCATCCGAGGGAGCATAATTTTAACATTCAACTCAAGAGGAATATTTGCTGCTCTAGTATCAGAAGAACGAGCCTGATCAAGAATGTTGGCATGTACTTGGATTGAGAAAGAAGGTAGCCTCTAGGAGAGTAGGCAACTTCAATCCAAGAAATAGCGAAGAGTTCCCAAGTCATTCATCTCAAACTGTTGGCTAACTGCAATTTGCAAACTCATTGATTCCACTAACATCATCACCTGTATAATCATATCATCAACATATAGAGAAAGTATAATGCGACCATGAGTGGTGACCTTATAAACAATGCAGAATCATGTTCACTAGAGTGGAAACCAAGAGAATGAACACAGTAGAAGAATTTCTTCAAACCAACTCGAGAGCCTGTTTAAGACCTATAGAGCCTTTTTTAACTTACATACTTCCCCTGGATCATGAGAAACTCCTTGTGGAGGACCATATAGACCTTCTTCATGAAGCTCACCATTTAAAGGGCATTTTTAACATCCATTTGGGAAATATGCCATTGGCGAATAGATATCCAACTGCAATAAGAGTACGGAATGCTGGTCATCTTGGTACAGGAGCAAAAGTTTCTTCATAATCCATACCATATTGTTGAGAGAAACCCTTAGCACAAGACGTGTTTTGTACGCTCAACTGACCATCAGACTTAGTTTTTGATCTTGTATACCAAACGAGACCCAATAGCACGTTCTCTAGGAGGAAAGGTACTAATTCCCAAGTGTTTGGTTTTGTGGCAATGCAGATAGGTTCTTCTGCCATAGCATGCTGCCAAAGAGGATCAATAAACAGCTCTTTATAGGAAGAGGGCTCAGACAAACTATGAATAGAGGTTAAGAAAGAAGAAAACGAAGCTGAGTAAGTTGAATAGACAAAATCAGGTACTGAGTAGACTTAACTGTTGACGAGAAGGGTAACGAGGAGGATCACAATCGCAGGAGGTGGTTGGACAGCCGGGGGACAAAGAGGGATGTCATCATGTGTGTAGTAGTAGTAAGTGTTGTCCTGCAATCTCTCATACATTACAATCACTATGAACGCTATTCTCATTAAGGACCAACCAAACGGATCTGGTTTGAATAAATGTGTATCAATAGTTCATGGAATCTCTATAGTAATCCTGAGAATCAAGGATTAACAGAGTAAGAGAAGGGATGTGCTCAGAAGAAACAATAAGCAGTTACGAGATACATAAAGTTTTCTTGCATGGAGGATCGTGATAACAAGTTTTTAGTAACCACTTTGACCATCACCATGAACCAAGAAAAACACTATCATGACTGAGAACGAGAAGACAACTTACTGCGTCAAATCTTACTTGAGGGCGATAAGAAATAAAACTAATAGAACCTCAAAAACTGTTCAAAGAATATAATCAGAACCTGTAAGGGTAGAATAATGCATACAATTTTTCAAAGGGTAGACAAACACATGATATATAGAGTTTAGAGGATGGAAATCTATTAAATATTGTCATAGCATGAACAACAGTAAGAATGCTTCTCCCAAAACTCACTTAGGAACTGCAGCGGACAACAAAAGGCAACGAGCAGTCTCTATAATGTGACGATGTTTCCTTCAGCAACTCCATTTTGTTGAGGAGTCAATACAAGATGTTTGTGGCGGGTGCCATCATAAGCAAGTAATTCAGAAAAATTTATTAGAGGTATATTCACCACCTAAATCACAATTGAAAACACTTTATAACAGAATTATGTTGAGTTTTGACCATTGCACGAAATATATGATAAATGTCAAAAATTCAGACCGATTTTTCATAAGATAAACCAACAATAACGAGTGTAGCATCAATAACAAAACGTAATATCTAGATCAACTTTGGTGAGCACCGGCGATGGACCCCAAACATCAGAGTGAACTAAATCAAAAGGCGCATATGAAACGGAAACACTTTTACTAAACGGTAAAGTTGGAAAATTAGCAAGTTACAACCACACAATCTGCAGATATCACAGGGTGTAAACTTTCCTAAGGCTCCGGTAGAAGCCAAATATTTAATCTAGAAGATAAACTGTCCTCAAGGCGAGAATGCCATAAATAAAAAAACTAGAAGATAATGAATTCAAGCGAAAATAGATAACAAGTCATGTTTATATTTTAAGCAGTAGTTGTTAGGCTGCATTTATCCTAGGGAGTCGTAGGTCATCCCAAACCGAAAGTACACCCCTGTCTATGGCATGTCCTCAATCATGCTCCCGGAATGTGGATCTTGCAACACAACAAGAAGTGGAAGAAAACATAACCGAATAACCTGAAATCAACATAATATAGCACGCTCAAAGTAAGATTAGGAATTATTATAAACATTTGATAAGAGACTAGTTAGGTGTGAGACAGAACCAATGCCTGCTAGTGGCATAGGTGTGCACTAATCAACAATCATAACCGACACATACGAGGCAGGTTTCACAGACACAACTATAGTTTTCTATACGTATGTCATATGATGAGATGATCACAGAAATCAGAATCCATATGGATTAAGAGAATATATCTGACATACCAGAGAGAGGAGTAATCTAAACCTTTTAGAGAGAGGTGGCATACATACAAGGCCTTTGGTTTAAGATAGTTTTGGCTAACAGAAGATCTTTTGAAGCTGTATCCTGCATATCAGATATTTGGGAAAGTAGTCTTTAAATGAGTATACAAGAATAACCAAACTGTAGAGCCTGAATATGGTAGGACGGAGCAGATAGCGTCAACAACATTGGACGATGGCCCTAAAATTCTTCTTAATGTGCTCTCCACCCGAATTTTCGGACAACGTGCTTTCCAATGATCTTTTTCTTGCAGAATGCACATTCAATCATTACCAGCCCAACTCTCCTTGAGATGTTTTTTTTTTTTGAACAGGAGCAACAAAAACAGATGGAGAGAGTTGAGAGAATCCTTATCTAACACACCAGAATGAGTCTTAAGATCTGATTTCTTCTGCAACAATTTCACTGACTACTGATTCACATTAGGAAGGGGGGACGATGCAAAATACTCCCACGAAGACCCTCAAAATCACCACGAAGAGCATAGAAACCAACCAGACGTGGCTCTCTTCTTTGTCATGTATGCTTTGACAACTTTCAACTCAGGTGTTCCATAAGAGCCAATTGCATCCCACAGATTAGTCATTGCCGATAGAATTTCTGAATGGTCATTTGTGCTGCTTAAGGGCTCTAAATATCACTTTCCAACTGATACGTTTTGCAAAGTTAGACTGAACATACAAACATTCAAGTGATCCCCAAATCTCTTTAAGCAGTATCATATTTTGCTAGTTGTTACTCTATAGACAACTCACAGAATTATTATCCAAGTAATAATTTTTTTAATACTAACATTCCATGTTTTCCAAATCTTTTGCATATTGAGTTTCATTCTTTTTATTGTAGGCTTAACAGAAGTTTCCATCAACAAAACCCACATATCTTTTTCCCGATCAAAATTTTTTTCATCACATAACTCCAATAAGAGTATTTTGTCCATTAGGTGACACTAACAGCTTGAAGAGAATCATCCTTACACATCCATAACAAATAATTACAAGAAAAATCGACAAACAAATCACTGAGACAAAATAAATTAGGGATAACCTGGTGCTGTGCGAGCACGATTTCTCTCTCTCCAGACGTCGTTTCGTTGATCTGACCGTTGAAGACGAAGACCTAAATGTTACGAACCTGCTGTCCAAAATCAGCTCGATCCAACACGGTTAACGAATGCCAATCGATGTTTTTCTGAGACTGATTTAATAATCGGGAATTGGTTACTCTTCTCTTTTCTCTTATGGTGGTTGTCTTTTCTATCAAAATAGTCTCTCTCTTCTCTATGGTAGATCCCAAATTCAACCAAAGCTCTTTGATATCATGTTAACAATGAAAAGAGGAGAAAGAGGAAGAAGAGAAACAACCACTCTAGGGTTTCATAACATATAAATGAACCAAACTGAAGTTAATAGGGTTTACATTAATATAATATAAGGAAAATAAAAAATATCTAAAATATCCTTACTACTAATATATAATAATATTATCTAATAAATCCCAGTTAATTATTTGAACATAGAAGAAAAATAAAGTATTAATAGTAATAGCAGAATATCTATTTTTACGAAAGTTCAACAAGATATGTTCCTCATCAGAATATCAAGTTTTCAAATATAAGCTACTTCACTACATAAAATTGATGATCATTCCTACAATTGAAATAAAAATCAGATTACTTGCAAATAGAAAGAAGTAGTGAATCTTCAAAATAAATTTTAGATTCAGATATCCATGATATTGTCATTTAGAACTTGATAATAATTTATGAACACATAATTGATAACTCACTTTGAATACAAGATTAAATCTTAATAACCACGTCCATAACCTATGCAAGAAAATAATAAATTATTTATTCTGGCAATTGAAAAAGATTTTCTATAAAGTATTGGTTTGATAGTAAAGAACCGTCCATTAATGCCAAGTTCTTGAATCTTCATATGTATTTAAATCATACCGGACTACTTCTTCATCTCTTTTACGATAATATATCACTATTCATCCCTGTTCCAAATGGAATATCAAGAAAAAGGAATGGTACACTATGAAGAGTTTGATCCATGATTCTTTCGCACCAATTTCACCTAAATTGTATGTATAAATCAGCCATTTGTAAAATTAGATATGAGAGCAATGGAAACATTGAACAACATTAACCGGTTTCTCCACCAATTTAAAAATTGAAAGCTATCATCCGTATATGAGGGTGTTGGTGTAAAAAGAACTCTCATTACCCAAAATCAAATGACACCAGATATGCTTCATCAGCATTTCATTTCCACCCAACCAATGACACACTCCATCCATGTATACTTGCTCTATAACACTTAGGGGACTTCGATGAAGAGTTGTGATATCCAAATCAAGTTTTTTCCATGAATTACTTTTAAGGCTATAAATTTCCCATAAAGGATCGTATACAACATTTAACCATGGGAAATTTTTCCGATCACTTGAAAAATAATGTAGATATGAATGAATTTTTACATATCGAATCACCTTATAGTCATCTCCAATAGAATCATAGCCAAATCACATGATGTTTGAACCTCACAATTACATAAGTGGTAGAGACTCAACTTGGACTAGGAGAATGACTTAAATTCGTCAATAGCTGGATTCCACAATACAACTCTTGAACTAATGCCTTCAATCATAGAAGACAAAAGAATACCATTAATACAAGAACCTAAAATATTAAATATCACGATCATCCCTTTTGAAATGGGGGCGGCCATCTAAATCTCACATTTTACTATTCAATCGCTCTCACCAGAACAACATAAGCAACACACAATGCCTTTCGAACATCTAGCACCATCATGCTTTAAAAGAGGCATGTATCATGTAAAGGAAGATTTTTTAGGATGAAATTTTTTGCGATTATGTTTCATGAATTAGGGTTTTCAAATTAAGATTCCCAATGATTGTGTACGCATTTAACCGATACAAAGATAGGCAATTTTGACATAATAGAGAAAACAACCATTAGGTATATGGTTGCTACCTTCTCATTTGACATAATGCCATGGATTTCTAGTTTTTCTCAGTTACTAAGAACCAGTTTTGCTTTCAATTGTAGCAAGTGGGTAATGAGATCAATACAACAGGCAAAACAAAAGCAAACCTACTAAGTTTTTAAATGATAAAATCTATGTTCCATTCAAAATGTCTTTTTGGTTTTGCCTTTATTTAAATAATTGATAATTACACGTTGACTAAATTAGTGTAATTATAAGATACCAATATATATTAAAAGTTATTTAATTGACACTGTAATACTCCATTTTTGTTTGGCCATTTAAAAAATTTCAAAAAGTAATATGTCGTAATAATGTCTTTAATTTTATATATTTACGATCACATTTTATTGTACTAAAAAATTTTCAAAAAAAAAAACATCAAAATTAAACTCATAAATCTATTCCAATAATTGAATTAATAACCCCAAAGCTCAATATTTCATTAGCAAGCAAAAAGTTTAATTTCCATTAGCCCAATGTTCCATTAGTAACGTAAAGGCCCAATCTTTATTGGTAACATATAAGACCACGGCCATTGACATCCCAAAAATTCAATAATCATTAACACCCCAACCAAAAGCCCAACACCAATTGGCAGCCAAAAACCAAATATTCATTAACATTGAAATCTCACGTTTTCATTATCCATGGACACCTAACACCAAGGATCTACAAAACACTCCATAAGCCCGATATTTGTTGGCATCCAAAAGTCCAATGTCCATTGGCAATTCATAGCCAAACTTTTATTGGCACTACAACCCAATTTTCATTATCCATCGGCACTACAAAAATCTAGGATTCACCAGCAAACCAAAAAATTCCAATATCTATTGGCATCCAATCTCATTACCTATTAGGTAACGTCATTTACATGTATATCGATCCACGCATCGATAATCAATCTAAAGATGATCATTTATATTTTTTGTCGATCAACACATTGGTAATCAATCCGAAGACGATCATTTACATTCC
Source organism: Cicer reticulatum (assembly GCA_002896235.1). Lineage (NCBI taxonomy): Eukaryota > Viridiplantae > Streptophyta > Magnoliopsida > Fabales > Fabaceae > Cicer > Cicer reticulatum. Next base: position 24,583 of record PGWS01032269.1, read on the forward strand.
CGTCGATATACGTATCGGTAATTAATCCAAGACGATCATCTATATTCCGATCTACCAGTAACCAATCTGGAGACGATCATATTACATTTTTGTCAATTTACACATCCAGTAACCAACTGAAGTCATTTACCTTCTCTTGTCGATCTACGCATCAATAACCAATCTGAATACGATCATTTATATTTTTATCGATCTACCCATCGAGGTAACCAATCAAAAGACAATTTACCTCTCGTCGAGCTACGCATCAGTAACCAATCTGAAGAAATCAATCTATATTTTTTATCGATCTACGTACAAGTAAACCATCTGAATATAGTCATTTACATTTTTTGTCGATCACGCATCTCGTAACCAATTAATAGACAAATATTGATCTACGCTACCAGTCTCGGGACGATCATTTATATTTTTGTTGATCTACGCATTAACCAACTCGAAGACGATCATTTTCAATTCCTATTGGATCACGCACTCAACCATATCTGAAGACGATAAATTCCATTCAAATTCGATACCTCTGAAACGATAATTCATTTCTATTGATCTACGCACCAACAATAAATCTGAGACAATAATTTTCATCTAATTCGATGATCATCCGCTTTCGCATTATCAATTTATTTGTTTTCACATTAATACTCGTCTTGCATTATTCTCATAACTTTTAATTTTCTTGCGTCTACATTGTGTTTGTTTTCTCATTTTACAATTTTTCACATTCACAATTTGGACGGATAAAATTCGGATCTTTATATTTACTTATCTTTTACAATGATAATATAAAAACATCGTAATTCATATTTTCTAGTAAAAATATAATAAATAGGTGCATGCTATAGTACCCTCAACTTTGTCTGACCATTAAAAATTTTCAAAAAATAATATCATAATAATGTTTTTAATTTGTATATTTACGATCATATTTTATTGTACTAAAACTTTCAAACAATCAAAATTAAACTCAAATCTATCCAATAATTGAACACACATTCTCATGAGTTTTAACAAAGTGTTCAATTACATCATAAAAATATTAAAATAAATAAATAAAACGTAATAATAACTAACAAACAAAAAAACATAATGTTTTTGGTAGAAATAGTACAAGCTTCCTTCATCCACATTTTAAGCTTTCATGTTTCTCTCCTTTTGAATCTTCACCAACTTTGCACTCCATCAAAAAGTAGAAGTCTCATCTTCCCCAACTTTGCACTCCACAAAAAAGTAGAAGTCTCATATTCACTTGTCACTCTATAACTTATGCAAAAAAATAGAAAAATATGAACTCAATTTATCTTGTGGACGCAACGATTTATCCTTGTAGCCTATAAATTGAAAACCAAATTTTGGTTTGAAGGAGAATTTTATTTTCCTAAAAAATTAGAATAGAGGAAATAGAGTTCTTCTTTGCTTCAAAGATCAACAAAGAAAACCATCATCTTCTTAAAATGTAGAGAGTTAGAGAGAGCATGAGCCACACATCACCACTTTCATCATTCTTTGCAAATCCCTTAGGAAACCATCATCAAATCGACCTCCGCAAATCACTACCGTTAGAGCGTCCACACAGCCACTTATGTCAACTTTAACCTCCGACGAACCACCACCACAAGCGCTACCGCTAGAGTGTCCACTCATCTACCACCGTCAACTTCGACCCTAGACGAACCACCACTGCGAGCAACTCCCCTTTCGTGGCCTTTCTTATTTCTCTTTGTGTGTGTTTGTTTACTTTAAAAAAAAAAACATTCACAATAAATAAATATTAGATTAATTATATGTGACATTTTTTTAATCTTTGAGTTGTTAAGACACAAGTTGTACCACTTGGTGGCTTTGAAACTCAATTTTAAAACCGAAAATAATAAAAGATATACTTAAACGAATTTACTAGATGGGACATCTTTTTACTCCTTGAGTTTTTGAGACGAGTTATACAATTTGATAGTCTTAAAACTCATTTTTTTTTCAAAATAATTATTCAAATCAAACAATTTTTTTTCCGTCAAAACAACTTTTTTTTTTATCAACAACATAACACAATTGTTTTAAAAGCAAACAACACATCTGCATTTTC
>PGWS01032276.1:0-15144 GCA_002896235.1 Cicer reticulatum
TTTAACCAACACATCTTCCACCACTCCATAGGGATGTTTCATCGAGCGATCCGCAAACTGTAACATCAGCTGTGATATAAATACACATATACATTCCAATGCTCAATTTTGATTATTGAAAGGACATAAGGCTTACACTAGCCCCGAGATCGCACAAAGCCTTCCCAAAGTTCTATTTCCAATAGCGCACGGGATTGAGAACTCCAGGGTCCTTGAGCTCGTTGGCAACTTCCTTATCTAGTATAGCATACACTCTTCAGTAAGCATAACATTTCACCGCCGATTTTTCTTTTTTTTTGACAGAATATCCTTCATGAAACTTGGCATATGCGGCATCTGCTCTAGTGCTTCTGCAAAGGGATGTTAATCTGTAATTTTTTAAAAAACATCAAGAAACTTTACCAAATTGCTTCAGTTTCCCTCCCTCCTAATCTTTGAGGAATGAAGTCGAATTCTGGTTTTGCAGTTTCACCCTTTTTGTACCACGGGTTTTTCCTCCTTTTCATATAGCGATGTGCTCTTCAACCGATATTGGTGTGACCTTTCCTCCGGTGATTGGGTCAAGTATTTCTACTCTGTTTGGCTTCAGGCGGTATTGTTCTCTCACTGCCACTCCTCGTGGTCACTGCATTGACCATTGTTTCTTGGGTTCAGAACTGTGTCACTAGGCAGATTTCCAGACGTTATTTTGTGCCATTGTTGAGCAAGTTGACCCATTTGAGTTCTCAAAGATTTTTATTGATGCAGAGTGATTTTTCTGGACGCTCTTGACTCTTCAATGAAGAACTTGTGCTTGTAACTAGTTTTTCTATAGCGCTCTCCCAAGCAGCCTTTCTGGGTGGATTGGTTTGTTTGAGCTCTTGTTGTTTACCCTGAGATCTACCTTGTTGATCTATCCAAGAAAAAATCGGATGATTTCTCCAACCAGGATTGTACGTATTAGAGTAGGGTTATTCTGCCTGTTGTTATTACTCACAAAATTCACCCGTTTCTGAGTTCTTCTACCTCATTATTCATCCGAGTGCTTCACAGAACTCCAGTTTTTATGTGCTCTCCATAAAGGTTACAACTAGTCTGCCTTTAGTTAATTTGACGGGGTCCACCTTGTGGTTGTATATTGTAGAGCTGCCATTCCCTTCTTTATCTCAGTGGCGATAACCTCTTCCATCTTCGATAGTTTGCCTGCCTGGAGCTAACCCATCCATAACATTCCAATTCCATTACACCACTTGCATTGAACCACCACTATTGTTCATACAACATCATCTGTTCATTTGATGCCATGATCTCAATAATCTTTTCGTGCTTCTGTTGCGGTTTTGTAATTCAAATAATCCACCTGCTGTGGCATCCAACATAATTCTAGTGCTCGGCCTCAAGCCATTACAAAAATATTGCATTTGGGCAGTGTCGTCATAAGCATGATAGAACATCCGGCTAGTAAGTTCTGAATCTTCCTGTATAGTGTCACAAATGAGATTCCCCCTCTTTCTGTTTGTAACTGATATTTCTTGCCTCTTTCTATTACGAACATGGCTGGGGGGAAATATTGTTTCCAAAGAACTTATCCTCAAGATCAATCCCATGTGGTGATGCTATCAGCGGAGAATGAAAGAAACCACTCCTTAGCATCATCTATCAAAGAGAATGGAAATAGCTTCAATTTCTTGCTTTCCTCAGACAAACCATCCACCTCACTGTTTCACATAATTCAAAGAAATTTGTGAGGTGTCTATTAGCGTCTTCGTTATGTCTATCGGTAAAATGAATTTCCCTCAACTCTCGGTATAGAGCAGGACTTATTTCAAACTTATTGACTGTAACCGGTTGGTGATGAATGGGTAATCGAGCACGATTTCTAATTCGATTCCCATATCTCCGAGAGTCGTTCTGGTGGGTGGTGGGTCGGCCATTTCAGTAAAATATGACACAATCACCCAAACCTCTTCTTCCACAACTAAATGTCTTTCCCTTTGTCTCCTTTCTCGAGCTGCCTTCTATGTGCTTTTGCTTTTTTTTCAATTTCTGGATCAAAGATAAGTTCAGCTGAGGACTGGCCTCGCATACAAGGTTAGACAAATTGTGAGTACTGAAGAGTTAAAGAAAGATAAATAATTAAGTAAAAATAAGAGAGTTTTAAACAATTTTTTTTTAGAAAATAATAAAAGAAGAAATTTTATTGCAGAGCAAAAAATTTCAATTCAGTAATAAAATAATTCAATAGTGATATGGCAATCCCCGGCACCGGCGCCAAAACTTGATAGCGTTTCAGCAAGTGTACTGAATCGTTGCAAGTAATAATAAAACGGTAGTACCGAGTGTCGAACTCAAGGATGCGTTTTACTATTGAATTATATTTGGTTACTAGAATTGAACAAAAAGGTTCCCAAGTTGATTGAAATAATGTTTGAAATTAACAGCAATAATAAAATTGATCTTTTATAATGAGAAAAATGTCAGGGATGAGTTTCACTTCGAATCCAACCTTGGTGTCTAATTTGATCCTAGTTACTGAATTCCTTTATTGAATTATTACCGAATTCTCTTTATTATTCTTGCCCTAATGTCTTAGTGACATAACCTTTAATTCCAAAGTAACCCCTAATTCCTTAGTGGATTTAAGATTAGAATTAAGCATTACCGTATAAAAATTCTCTTGTAAATTATTGCTTTGCAACTAATTTAATTGGTTTCATGACCTGCATCTATCCCTAGACTACAAGTTCATGAATTTCTCATCTCAAGCATGTCGTAAAGTCCACTTCTGTTTCAAAATACAAATCGTAGAACATTTTAATGTTGATCAAGCAATAAAAAGCATTAAGCACATAGATGAGAAAAACAATTCAATAAACTCATTCATATAACTAGAAATCAAATCAGAAAAATAAGGGTTTCATCTGGTTACACTCATCCCTAACAAATAGGGTTTAGTTACTCATGACAGAGATACAAAAGATAAGGATTAAAGAAGAATTACAAGAATGATTCATGGATGATTCTTGATAAAACTGCTCAATGGCGTTAGAAACGACCGTCTTTGAGTTTCTATGCAGGGCACAAGTCTCCCAAGTTCCCCAGAGTCAAAAAGATCCCTAAACAGTAAAATCTGCGTTTTTATGGTTGCTGGAGCGCGCCGCGCGCCCCAGGCGCGGAAAAACGCGCTCCAGGCGCAGCGTTGGCAGAGTCCAATCTTGAGAAATGCGCTCCAAGCGCTCCAGGATGCGCTCCAGGCGCATTTCATCTGTTGTCTGATGTATTTTACATTTTTCTCATCTTTTGCGTCTGCATTTGGTCCCGCTGTCTTCATGAAAGTGTAGATATGGATCTTAGCATTCATTAGCACTTGGAGTGACACTAATTGGACATCTAGAACTCCAGATATGGCTGAAATACTCCACATATGTCATGTTGATTTTTCACCAAAATTCAGCACTGCACTAAAACAAAACGCAATGTAAAAATTACGACAAATTCCTACTTAATCAACGAAATAAAAACAAAAAACATTTTATTAACTCAAAGAATAAAAATCAACAAAATGTATCAAATAAATCCTTAATTTAACTTATGATTGAGGATAAATAAGACTAAAAACAGTGGGAAAATATGCATATGATGAGGAGTCATCAGGTATCCAAAACTCGCACTTACTAGGTTAGCAAAACACCGTTTATCTTTCAGTATTTGCAACAAATTTTGAGGTGTTCTACATGTTTTGTTGGGTCTTGAATAAATCAAGATGTTATTAATAAAACACTACAAATTTTTTACCAAGATAAGGTATGAAGATCGTATTCATATAATCCATGAACATAGTTAAGGCATTTGTCACACCAAAAGGCATAACCAAAAACTCATAGGGTCTATACCTTGTTCCAAAGGCTGATTTTGGTATGTCTTCAGGCTTAATCCTAATTTGATGGTATCCAGGCCTAAGGTCAGTTTTGAAAATATGGTAGCTCCCCCTAGTTAATTTAAAGGGTCATCTATTATTGACAATGGGTATTTATTTTTAATGGTTACCTTGTTCCGTTGTTTGTAGTATATGCAAAGCATCATCCCACCATCGTTCTTTTTCACCAACAGTACAAAGGATCCCCATGTGACACACTAGTGAAGCAGCAATATCAATCACAAGAAAAAGGGGGGGGGGGTTGAATTGTGACCCTTTTAAAATTTTGATTCTTGTGTTTAATTAAATTAACTCAAGATCAATCTTGGTTGAAAATAGAATGTGCAAATGTTATGAATATTTAGAAGTAAAATAAAACAAATTAGTTTATAATGAATTTTATTTGTGTATGCAAATGATTAAAGATATGAGATAGAAAGATCACACCCAAAATGTATACTAGTTCACCCAACTCGGGTTAGTCCAATCCTCACAACCGTGAGATTTTCACTATGTGCTTCACAACCAAAATGGTCTCCTTCACACCTTTTCTCTTGATCACACCTTGATCAATTACAACCTTCATCTTTCAACCTAGGAAATATTTTTACAATCACCTTTCAGCCTTGAAATGATTTTTTACCAACACACTCAATCTAACATAAAAGATAGACTTGATTTGCAAAAATGATATGTATGATAAAAGTGTTTGGGATCTTGAAACTTCTCAACACTCGTTTGAGATAAATAAAGACAAACTCACTAAATGATGATCCACGAATATAGTGAAGAAAGCTGGAGTTTGCTGAAGATTTTTTTGACTTGTTTATTACTTGAATAAGTGTTATTAAATTTGTAAATTGAACTATTGCCTTCATCTTCCAATTGATCTTCAATTTGTATATGATAAAGGCTTTGAATATTCAGTTTAAATTGAATATATTTGTTGGACACACTTCTCAAGTGTTAGATCTATTTTAAAGAAATTAAACCCATATTTATATTGTTTGTATAGAATGTTCTTGACAAATAAAGAACATTCTTGCTTTTGTGTATGATGGAAAATGTGAATGAGTGAGTGAATGAGCTATGAAATATTAATTGGTACTGTTTCAAATTAGAATTACGCACAACTTTAGTTGAATATTGTAATTACAATGTACGTGTGTCGTTGCTCATACTCATCAATTTGGAGATCAATCTTGAGGTTGTTTTCTTCCATTGGGCATTCAACTCGAGTTTTTGGCTTCACCATTGATTAGAGCAGTTTTGATACTCTTTAAATTATGGTTTGGATTGTGGAAAATGATATGTTTTAAATTATGTCTTTAAAGAGAATAACCAAAATATTCTTTTGTAAAATCAGAACGTTCTTGGTTTGTGTTGTAAGAAAAACGTGGAGGAGTGATTTAGCAGTTATCTAGTGTCAGTCCTTTATCTCAAAGTATGATGTACTTTTTGTAAAAATTGCAACAGTAGTGTCCTAGTTGTCCTTACTCATAGCTCATCAATCTAGAGATTGATCTTGATGTTGTTTTGCTTCTTTGGGCATTTGCTAATTTTTTTGGGCTTGAGTATTGTTTTGATGTTGTTTGCTTCTTGGGTGTTTAGCTAAATTTTTTGGTATGGACTATGGAAAAAATGATTCATTATACTTCTACCCATAAATGAAATAACCAGAATGATCTTCGTTTTTTCATACTTCTATTTTTAATAAACTAAAATGATCTTCGTTCTTCCAGACTTCTGTTTTTAATAAACTAGAATGATCTTCGTTTTCCTGACTTATGTTTTTAATAAACCAGAATGATCTTCATTTTTCTGACTATTGTTTATAATAAACTATAATGACCTTGATAAAACCAAAATGATCTTGTTATAAACCAGAATGATTTGGTTATAAACCAGAATGATCTTGCCATTAATTTCCAATTTAGTTAGTACATGATTTGCTTTGATTTATAACATGGTGCGAGAATTGATTGTTGTATGAATGTATTTGATCACTTTCTTCATGAAGCTGCTATCTTGAAGATGTAATAATCATTCTCTTGAATGATTGATATATGATATAAGATTCTTTTATTATTGTATAGATACTTATGCACTTGGATGATGTAGATAGATTCTTGCTTGTTCACTTATGCAATTAGTGTTCCTGAAATAAAACTCAAGTGCAAATCTATTAGTAGTTAACATTCATCAAACTTAATCATTTTATTCATAAGGTTTGTTGTCATTAAAACATACATCAAAAAGATTTTTACCTCAACAACTAGGTCTAATGACCTGTTTGTTTATAAGATACTCTAATTGGTTTTCAGTTCACTCAGTTCTAGAGGTGACATTCTATAAGAGCAATGTTATTTGGTCCGTTTCAGGGGGTTAAATCTATGGAACTTCTATCTCCCTTTCTGGAGGCAAGGATGTTATATCCTCTAGGAAAACATCTTCAAACTCACTTACCACTGGAATATTTGAAACCTCCAATTTTGACTATGAATTTGAAGATAATAGTAATAATATATGTTGAACCCCATTGGCTAAGCACCTAAAAAAGTTGAGAAGCATGCGCAAAGAATAAAATTACGTTTCTCTAGTTGGGAATGTTAGGTGGAATTATGATCTATTTGTCCATAACAAACTGAGTTACATAATTTTTTGACATCAAATCCATTCCTAGGATAACTTTCTATCCCTTAAGAGGTATACAAAATAGATCTACTAGAAATACCTTAATCAAGTAGACTAATGGACATTGAGGGCATACTAGGGAAGTTTCACTTTGGTTCTTAGCTGAATTAGTTACAACTAAGGTAGAAGGTAAATTTATCAGAGGAAGATTGAGTTGCATAATTCAATCATAGAATATAAAAGAATGAATGCACCCATGTCAAACAAAACAATGAAAGGCGTCTGGGCTATAACACATGTACCAAAAATCAGATTATTGTCCTCCACTTTTCTTGCCATCAAAGGCATAAACCTCCTAGAGCTTGGCTTATTTTGGGTTGGATTCACCTTGCTTCTGTCATGTTGGATAAGAAAAAACAAAATATCCATGGTTGCTTGCATAAGTAGCATGTTTTTCCCTTAAGTAGTGTCCTACATGACCCTTCCCACACCTAAAGCACCTTTTTGCCTTACAGAACTAGAGGTGTGGGCTTGCTTCCCTGTTTTCTGGAGTTATTCACCCTTAGTGCTTATTAAATTTTATTTAGAGTCCTTACTTCGTTGCCATTTAGCCCTTTCTCCTCCTGCACTTTTCTCAAATTCTTCCTCAATGATATAACTCTTGTGCACCAGAGTGGAGTAATTGTGATTTCTAAATGACCAATGTTGCTTCTAATGTCAGACCTTAAACCCCATTCAAATTAATGATTTTCCACTCTTAATTTGGGCCATACTGAGCATGTGAAAGAACCTAGCTAATTCCTCAAACTTGGCCACATATTCAACCAAAAAGATTTTTCTTGTTGCAGATGAACAAACTCTAACTCCAGTTATGTCTCCTAACACTTTTTGAATAGTACTTATCTAGGAAGGTGGTCTCAAAGTGTTCCTAGTCAATAGAGTCTCCAAAGTTATCAATGGCCTTTGCCCCCTTCCACCAATGTTCTGCCTCACCCTTCAATAAGTGGGCAACAAATACTATAATTTGTTCTTTAGAGAAGTTCACTACCTCAAAAGCATTCCTTATTTCCTCAAGCAAGGCTTGACCCCTAATAAGGCCAGAAGTTCCTTACACAATGAGGGTTGTGTTTAAAGAAATAATAGAAGATCATATGAGTTGTTGGTCGCCACCCCTTAATAGTGCCATATGTTGAACCAAGGTTGCTGGATGTTGTGCTTGTAGTTGGATGCCTCCACACACACAGTTCCCAGGGTTCTGCAATAAGGGGTGGGGGATGGAAGCACATTATCCTCTTAGGGAGTATTTTACCTTGGCCTTCCACGTCTCCTAGATCCCTCTGCCATAATATGAATACCACACAAAAAATACTAAAGTGATCAGACTAATATTTGGTGATATGACTATTAGAAACATATAATTAAAAAGAAATTATCCTAAATTCCAACCCACTAGCCACAGATTCAATTGGTTCGCCAGACTTTGATACCAAAAATATAATAACCATCACCATGTCTCTAGAATATGAACATAAAATAGCTTATAAAACATGAAACATGATATGAACATAAATTTCATTCTTAAAACAATCTTTAACTTTAACTTTACTTTTATTTTTGCTGAAAGTATGGAAAAATAGCGTATTCACGTTTTCCTCTAAGTATTCAAACACACGTATGTGCTCTTCTTTACCTTAAAGTACGAAAACAAATCCTCAATTATCTTGATGTGGGTCACCAAGATAATTGAAGACCTTTTGGGTAAAGTTGGTATGACCATTATCCCAACTAACATCTTGATGTTCTTTCTTACCTATTGTTTCATGCGTGAGACAATCCTCAATGTCCCACCGTAACCTCTTTGGACCATGCATGTCATGACATTATGTATACAATGCAAATGTGACTTCATGTATGCAATACATTATCTCATTACCACCTTAAAATGCAAGTAATAACTTAATCCTTAGCATAATAATATGTAAAATAGAAGATAAAATTAGCTTCAAGTCATTCATCAGAGAAGTCTTAATTAGAGTGAATATTTAATTAGAGGAAGTCGCTAAATTAGAGGCAGTCTGATCAAAGGAAGCTAATAAGGGGATTACTTGACCAAAGGCAACCAGATCAGAGGAAAGATTGGACCAAAGGCCAACTCGGTTAGAGGAAAGCTTGAACTAGGGGCACACTCGGTCAAAAGAAAGTTTGGACCAAAGGCAACTCGATTAGAGGAAAGCTTGGGCTAGAGACAATTTGGTTAGAGGAAGACTTGGACCAGAGGCAACTTTGTCAGAGGGAAGCTTGGACGAGTGGTGCACTCGTGAGTGAGAGAGAGAGAGAGAGAGAGGGTGGTAAGTCAACTATACAAAATAGGGTATTAATGTTTAATAGCTATTAGAAAAAAATCTATTATTAATAAATCTCAAAAATATTTCTAATGTAGTAAAAAGATTGTACATCACATTTTTCAAAAAAGAAAAAAGTCAAACTTATGTTTTCGGGACATGTTTGTGTTCTAGAAAACTTGAATTTTTTTTTCTTGTGTACACAGTTCAAATTTTACAAAGCACCATTTGTAGTACTGAAAAATTTAAGTTGAATTTTTTGAACACATTAGTGTTCCGGTACACAAGTTCAAATTTTCTAAAACACATTTGGTGTCCAGAAAACTTGAAAGTTTGTGTTAGTTGGTTATAACCTATTTTAAAATATGAAAAACTAAAAATAATCTAAAAATTATTTTAAATGATAAGTTATTTACATCTTCTCCGAAAATCTCATTTTAAATAACTAATTTATTTTTTAAATGATTTTTACATACAACAGACAACACAAAACAACTTTTCATATTTAAATTTTTAAAGATATATCTAAATTTACTATAAATATCAATATTACTTTTCTATTAATCTATAAAGACGATCTAAAATGGATCCCTCTAATACCTATTTGATGCATAAGTACAGATAAGAATATAGTATTAAAAAATATGGATGGTACAGTACATCATTAAATAAAACATGATTTTTTTAAAAATAATTTAGTCAAGAGAACTAAATTGTTCATTCTTAATAAGATAAAAGTTTAAAAAAATACAATTTTGTCAGTTACACCAATAAATAAACTCAAATACACAAATAATATATATTAATATATAAAAATTTCCAATTTCACTCATAATAAAATAATGAGAAAAAAAGAGATTATCCACAAGTATGGTATGAGCACTGGTACCGAGTAAGTACCTGCTATGAATACTTCACACTTTTTATTTTAGGTGTAATCGTAATACATAGCTAATAACTTTACATCATTATAAATTAAAAAAAATATATAATTTACCAACACAAATTCTATCTTTTATGATTATTTTTTTTTCTTCTTTTTTTAATGTGTGGAGTCTGCGTGTCATAAATGACCAACAAAAAATTCTTAAGGGTATTTATATATAAGAATGAAGAAGTATTAAACACAATCTCTTTCCTCATCTAATGGAGGTGGCTAAAAAATTGGGTCCTTATTAGCTTAAATAATCCTCATTGGTAGACGAAACAGAAGGATGATTAAGCTACGTTCGTATTCTCTGCTAATTTATTACTACTTCCATCTTAATATCATCACTTTATTTATTAAATCATTGAATTAAAAAGTTAATACTAGATAGTAAAACTTTTTATGTGTATATATTATATAAATTCATGATTTTTGGTTTTTGTATATAATGAGAAAAATTGATAGCGTAATTAATTCTATAATTTTTGTACGATTATATTAAATTATCTTTTGTATATATGTTAACTTTTATTTTCTAAGCCAATTTATTAGTATTAATAAGTGACTATATTTATAAAAAGTATAATGTATCTAGAAATTTGTATACGATCTTATATTTAAGGACAAAATAATCTTGTAATTTGGCGTTCAAATAAGTATTAAGTTTTTAAGAATTGATATTATTTTAGGAAGTACCTTTAAAGAAGATATAATTAATTAATATTTTCATTATTAGTTTTATTATAAAATGGAGAAAGATATAAATTTAATTTAATGATATGTTACTAAAAAATAAATAATAGGGTCATGCTTAACATATGCTAAGGATATTTTTAAGGATTTAAAGTAAAGTAATTAATAATTGAAAAAGGCAAGAAGTCAAGTATATCAATTTTAATCGCAATGAGAATGTAATTTTTTAGGAGAATTAAATAATTTTTTATAAAATATTTTGTTTAGATAAATTAATATGGGGGATTTTTAAATTTTGGGATTTTAGGGGGTATTTGTATTGATTAGTTTTGGGGAATTTATAACCACCTTGGTCGTTCTTTCGTCTCTCTTTTTCCTAAATATCATTATTCTTGGTTGAGTGTCATCATCTTCTCACTTGTAAACTTGTTAATAGGATGCTTATTTCTCCATACACGACTGAATCTGAAAATTCAAAAGGTTTAATTGATTAGAAAAGATGAGAAGAATTCAATATGCATTATAAAACAAAAAAATAAAAAGTGATTGATTAGTTACCTAACCTTCGACAATTTGGATAAACTTTAGTCACTGCAGTTTGATTATAGTACCTTACCTTCGACATATTGGATAAACTTAGTCACTTAGTTATAATCCTTCGTGAATTATTCTGTGTAATGTACTTGAGTGTGTCTTCCTTTGCTTATATTTCTTGGTCTCTTTTAAATCATTGGTTTTATCTTTCAAGTTTCTCTTGTCTTGATTGGCCTCCCGAATAATAACTTTCATGGTGTTTGTCACATTGTTTAGAGGTTACCACAAACTTGATTAATATTTGTTTGGTTTGTTTTAAGACCTTGGAAAGTTGCATTGGGAGTGGAAAAATGATATTATGAAAAAATCATCATTGAGTGATATGCACAATGATAAATTCTTGAGTGTAAATACTTAGTGAGTGGTTAAGTCTATTATTATTTTCTTAACTTGCTTTTGTTATTGTTTGATTATTGTGGTACTTGTTGACTTGTTTGATATTAGAGTTGAAGATGAGCCTAACCTCTTTTCCTATAACCTCTTCTCTTATGGATCAATTTATAAAAATGTTGAATACTCAAATCAATTTCATAAGAGAAAAGCTTGTGAATAAAAGAGATAAGAATATCTCATCATAGAGAGATCTTCTCAAAATGAAGATAGGTTTGAAATCGGGGGTAAAACGAGAATATATTTCATGAGGAGAGAAAAAGATATAAGATTATGATGAGGCGAACAGAAGTATGAAAGGAGAAATAGAGAGAAAATAAAGAAGATATAGAAGATTAAGGTGAGAGGGAATGAGATATAAAAGAGAGATGGAAAAAATGAGGAGCAAAGGAGATTTTGAGAAAGATGACACGAAGTATGCAAAAGAAAAAAGACACCATATTATCAAAAGTAGGATCAATAAAAACGAGAAGAAGTATATCATATGAACGATATATTAGAGATTTTTATTGATATCCTGAAGTATGTGAAATATCTTTATAAAAATGGGCATATAAAAGTGGCGAGAAAAGTAGAGATGCTAGTTTTGAGAGAAAATGAAAGAAAAGAGTAAAAGAAAACTTGAATGTCATTGAAAAGAAAGAAAAGAAAAGGAAGAGGATCAAGAAACCGAGTGACAAATAGCAAGAAATTGACTCTAACTATTGTCTAAATTATGATTCTTATGTACACGAGTTTGGAAATGTGTCTCCAAAGAAAGAATGCCAACCATACATGAATTTGAGTAGTAAAGAGAAAGATGAGGATACAATTGAAAAATTATCTTCAACAAGATAGTAGGGTATGGAGCGTTGAAGATCGTTGAAAGGTGTGGGTCAATGGTTCCTCAAAATGATGTTTGCAAACTAACTTTTGGTTTGATTACTTGCCTCTTTGAATCTTTTGAACCTGTAGTACTTTAATTGATTACTCTCTTGCTAAATGATCATCCTCTCTTTGTGTTGAGAAAGAATATTAATTTAACACAATTAATCATAAAAACTTTTACAAAATCAATTAAACTTCTCCTTCTCAAGTATAAGTGAGAAGTAAATTTGGTCATGAATATCAACTTTAAATGTATAATTTCTATCACCTTTAAAATTAATTACCTCGGCTTTGAATGTGTATGAATGTTAATGGCACACAATGAAAATTTGTTTCACCAACTTATCATTTGGGGCTCTCCGAATTTCCATTTGACCCTTGTGATATGATGACTGTGGTTTGATTTGGCGTCTCTTTTCATGCTATAGTATAATGAATTGAATTTGTGGTTGGATTTCTTCAAGAAGGAGAGATCAAGATAACCATATTTAATAAATTAGGAAGAACTTTATTTTATGCTTGTTATAGTTCTTAGTTCTTTTAATTTAGAATGTTAAGTTTAAATTTAGTTTAGTGATGTCATGTGAAAGTGAAGATATTTGCTTCCTTACACTTATTTTGTTTTAGAAAAATTGATGTAAGTTCATGTGGATAAAGGAGAATGATGCACTTTATCCTTAAGGTTTAGAAATAGTCTTGCATGAATATGCATTTGTAAACCTCATTTGAGACAACTTTGAAATGAATAGAATTCTCTCTAAGAGAACGTGAGTGTTAGAAAATCTCCTCTTGAGTTCTTGAATTATAACTTCTTGAATCTTATTTAATGGTTCCTTACTATGACGATTCCTCATTGACTTATCAATCTTCTAGATTATGGCGCATTCATTTTCCATCTCTCAACCTAACCCATGTTGTGTTCTTTCTTTTCTCTTTTATTTTGTTACATTATTTAATATAAACTACTTGTTAGATCTCAATCTCATATGAAGAACTAAAACTCACATCATAACGTAAAAAATGCCTTCATTCCATGATAAATTCTTACTTGATTGTCGGGAGTCTATGCAGGTACACCTCCGACGAGACGTGACATAAAAGATCAGGAGCCTCCTCTAATTCCTGTTACACCACTGTTTCCAGAGTCAAGTTCCTATATTCAATATCTCCACTACTAAATACAAGCTATTATTTCTGAAAGAGTATTGTCGACATTGTAGAATTTTCAATGATTTTAAGTACCGGTCTCTATATACTCTATTATTTTGAAAAATATTATCAACCGTGTTAAATTTTTGATGATTTAAATATCAATCTCCAGTAGTTATAAAACGGTCACCGAATATTTCAAATAAAATAGTATATATAAAAAATGTATGACGTTTTATTTCTTATGCTGATGTTGTAGTTGTTTAGTTTTACGTGTAATTGCATTTTGATTCATGTATTGTCGTTTTTCTGTCTATAAATTACCATAACTTACAATAAATATAAAACAAAAAAGTTTAGTGATTCAAGTAGAAGTCATTAGGCTCACCACATCGCATAACCACGTCGCATAACATGATTTTAAGCGAAATTTAATATATATATTATATATTATAATTAAGAAGGTGGAGATTCATTTGATTTCATGTAGAAACTATATCATGAATTATTTCGTTAATAACGTAATTAAATGATAATTTTACTAAGCGAACGTCAAATTAAAAGTTTATTTAAATATATCAACTTCACAAATTTCTTAAGAAATATAAATTATTTAATATTTTATTAAATAATTTCAAATGAATTTAACTTAAATAAAATTGAAACACCCTCTATTTTATTTCATTATTTAGATAATTTATCTTTTCATTTAATCGTACCTTGCATGATTTATTTTTATTAATTATTTGATGAGTGATTGGTTAATTTAATTATTTAGAAGAGATTTGATTTATCTCATTTGAGGGTGCAAATAATAATTTGATTAGTCAGGTTGATGAATGTTTGGGCCTTTTAGCTACTAGCAAATTTGGATACGTACTCCCTTCTTACTCCTTCACACGTCTTTTTCCCTCTTTGCGGAATTTGAATTGTTTCCTTTATGAAAAATCTAGGCTTGAGGTGCTTGTCTCCTTTCTTCTGCAGTAACATAAATTACCATAGTAGAATAATATGCAATATTTCTCTTTACTTAGAGATTGGCACCCAAGACTTGCTAAAAAAGAAAAAATATTTGAATTTTTTTATTATTGCCTTTTTGGAAGAAAAAATATCATTTTTTTAATAATATTTTGACCAAATAAATTAGGATCCTCCCCATTTATTTTTATCTTACAATGTTCTCTCATTTATCACGTATATGTGACTAGATATTAGCTTCTTCCACACATTTCTCTAGTAATTTAATTCCTTTGATTTCAAATCAAAATTTTTTTATATGATTAGGATTAACAAAAAAAAAATTGATATTGTCCCCTTTCTCACTTTAAACTTTTCTAAGTCGAGAGCTCTCCCACTCACTTACCCACCTATCTAACTTTGATATGTAGTACACAATTTCTATGATGAAAGTTCGAATTTTTATGTTACATGTGTTGAAGTTTTAATTTTTATGATATATATAAAATAAAGTTTGATTTTTATGTCATATGTGTCGAAGACTTAATTTTTATGACTTTATATGTAATAAAGATCGAATTTTTATGTTATATGTGTTGAAATTTTAATTTTAATGTTATAGTTCTTGTGAGTGTACCGATTTGCAGAGAACATGGGTGAAAATAATTTTTTAATACTATTTTATAGTAAGTAGA
>PGWS01032284.1:0-15955 GCA_002896235.1 Cicer reticulatum
GAATATGGAAAATTCTAAAAATTCTAAAAAGGGTCTAAACGAAGGAATTTGGGATTTTGACCAATTTGATCCGCTGTCGCATACGAGTAAAATACAATTGATAAAATGTAAATAGAGGTAATAACACGAATTGTTTTGCATGCACTTCTGATATAATAATAATAATAACCGAATTAAAAATTAAAATTAAAGAGAGGTTTTTTAGATTTTTGATTTAACAAATGAGCAAAACAATTAATCCACTTATTCGAGTTTGAGACCTATCACATGATTTTCTTATCAATGATTTTTAATTTTCTGAATTTCTGACTTTCTATTCTTTACTCTTGACTATAGTATATTGTATCAAACAATGCGTTAATAATCCTATTGTGAATTGTTTTTCTTTGATTGGATGAAGCATCACAATCATCAAAATAATACAATAACGATCAAGCGTCGCCAATATAAGTCAATCAAATAAATTTAATCATCCTATTGAAATTCAATTTAAGCAATTCAAAATGTCTATATAATCAAATAAACAAGAATAGTCATGATCGAATTGACAGTTGTAACCTGAATCTCAAGGTGTTGATGATAACTCTGAACTTGTGGATAATCTTACTATAAATATCCTTCCATGAAATTAATAATAAAAACTGTTTTTTTCTTATAGCAATTGGAATCCTAATGTTCTATTCTGTCTTTAGAAAAGAAACAAAACTGCCAATATATAGTATTGATCTTGGGTTTAGGTTTTTTTAAAAACCAAGTGACCCGCTAATTTAAAATTATATTCACAAAGTTTAGATCATCGAAGCTGCATTAGACTCAATAAAGTTGTGGATTGGTCTTTTTCTTCCGAACTCAAAAGTTGTGCTCAGATTTTTATCTTTCCAACTCCTACTCACTATCTTGGCCAAATCCAATATCCATGAGCAAGTTAATTTGACCTACAAGCGAGAAAGAGTCAAATACCAATAATAAATTTAAAGCAAATTAAATAAAATTATATTCAAATTCGACCTGAAGTTTAGAAACAAGCCAAAATATTAATCTAGCTAGTAATAGCTTTTAAAATACGAAACTAAAAAGCTATAAACATGTGCCCAAATGCTATGATCAGGAGCTTCGTAGGTACTAACATTGTTGTGTGTATTAATCATATGTCTTAGGAAATAGATGGATGCGAACATAAATGTATGTCCAGGGTGACTTAGTTTGCTACTACTTTTATTTAAGGGTGTTCATACAAAACCAAAACTGAATCAAATTGCAGAACTGAATCAAATTGCAGAACTGAACAAACCAAAAAATCTCTGTTGTAATGACATTGACTAAAAAGCCATTCAAGAGATGAAGTGTATCATGATCAAGGAAGTTTAAGTCCAGAAAATTTTGTTACTAATAACAAATATAATACGACTTGTAGTCATATTTTTAACTTGTTATTTAAACATAAACATGCATATTTTGTGTTTTTTATTGGACATTTATTTTTGTAGAGTATCAATGGTGAAATTGTACAGATGCTAGTGCTCCAACTCTGTAAAGTTGGTATTCGTCTTAGTCAAATTTCTTCTTCTTTCGTGTAAGAGAAATTGAGGTGTTGTTGAATGTATCATTAAGAAAGAAATAACAGAACATCAAGATTAATGATCTGTTTATATACTTATTAACTTGCATTGAATAATAGGATAATAGATTTATCTATGCCAAGTTAAAACATTATTAACTTTTTATTTTATCTTAATTATTATTATTAAGTGATGTTTTTTTTGGGTGGAACCACAGAAGAAATGGTGATCCTATGACTATGAATCTATTTCACAAGTTGATTTTGGATAATTGAGGAAGAAGACCTTCTGGCTTGATGACATTGATACTGTCATTTATAGAGAATGAAACTCTAATGATGAACCATCAAATATAATTGTAGGTTAATGTTGTTAAGTTTATATAATATAAAATATGTTTCATGTACATTCGCTTAATTGAGTATTACTAACGAAATTTTAAACGTAAATAAATTCGTTTATTATTATGATATCTTAAATACTCATTTATCTTAAAATCAATTAATACTTTTTAGTTTATTTTACAGATAATGAATCAAAGTATTTACAATTACTAAAGTAATTTATACGTTACAAAAGAACTCTTAGAGTCAAACTATTGATGTTTACTACCAAACTAAATCCTAGCTTTGGTCATGAACTTTGGACTTGTGGAAATCTCACCCACAGTCTAACCAGCACAAAAGCATCTCGGGCCTCAATGCATGTTATTGTATCTTCGTATTTATCCTATTAGGTTTGACCGTGACATTATTCAACTCAAGTACACTATATGTGACGTCCTGTCAAATGTAGGGTCATCTCCAACTAAAAATACAAGCAAATAGCATGCATATATAGTTGTTATAAAAAATATAAATAAATCATATATTTCATTTAACAGTAAAGATCCAACGCACCAAAGATACAAATAAAAAATGCACAAATCCTATCTGTTAGACTATATGTCAATGCATGATTCCGGAATATCACCTCCCCCGCAAGGGCTTCGTGGGTCCTTCCAAGCAACACCACTAACTCAAAATCCCCAAGAGATCGTGGGTCCACCAAGTTATGGACGCACCACCACAACTACTTGATGCATTTGAATGTAGACACTTTTGTTTCAGTAACAAACATAGATCACTCAACGAAAGCGTCCAAAATCATTCACCTTGTTCTAAACCAACCTAGTTTAGATTCCAAAGTAATCACCTTGAATAACCACAACATGTCAAGCAAAACCATTATCAAACAACGCATCACATAAATTGCATTTTCCAACAATTTAACATGTCAAACACAACCATTATTAATATTCATTTTGAAGAAATAACACAAAAAATAGAACCAATACACAAGAACATTTATATCACATATAATTCAAGTAGGAAAGTTGTAACACCCCGATAACAACGCGGGTGTATTTTTAAAAAAAAACAAATAAATCTTTTGGATAAATATTTAGTCGTAACATTCACGAAAAGTCAACAAATATCTAACAAGCAGCGAATAATTTGAAATAAAAATCCAAAGTGTCGAACATCAATAGACCTGGGGCATGAGGCTTATCAGACAAGCCATACCCCTGGGGTATTCTCAGCAGACATGTACAAAAGTGCACTGCCGCAAGAATTTTAACTCCCCCATCACGTCACATCAAAACGTGGTACATGGACCATAAAATAGTAATATCAATTAGTTTAAGATAGATCAATCTTCCAAATGAAATAAATACAATCACAAAAAAAGTCATCTAGTCTTATACAACCACCTAATCTGATCATTGCTACAAACACCATACACCCGGGTGACTCCACGCGATTCCCCGCAAGATCCTCCTAACACAACTTCGGTCAAGTATGTCTAACTACATGTCGTCTCCAAAGTACTAACCGGTAAGGACGATCCTGGTTCTCATCTGAGGGCAATGCTCAATTTCCAACAATAATTGTAAAGGTCACCAACCAAAAATTAACAAATATCCACATAGGCAAAAATTCTTTATATTTTCAAAATGCTCAAAAGACCTTTCGGTCTTAGCATACTCCTCGCAAAGGTTTTTCAAAATATGTCCAAAATGCATAAACAATCTTGTAAATGAAGTTTTGGACAACCTGCATTGTTCGTAGCCGAATACAATTGAGAAAATTGCAGATTTTCAATTCAAAATGGCCTCTGAATCATCAACACTTCGAACATTAATATTATCAATTATGACACACATAATTAACACCAAATTAATCTCCACAATTCACACCTCAATCCACATCGATATTCATTAAGTCATTAATGAAACACATAAATACATCAAAAACTTATTCAAAACCCAACATCACACCCTCAAAGCAATTACGACAAATCACAAACAACAACCCGAATATGTATATACAATCATCATAGTATAACAAACATGAACTCGCGTGCCAATCACCCTAATGCAATCGTATATGCCAAACTTCATGATTCTGGAATTCCAAAGCAAAACCCTCCTCGAGGGGCGTAAATCATAATTGTACAACCTCTCGCAGACCAGTACTAATTACCGAAGTGCAATATCTCACGGATCAGCATGATTTACTAGAGTGCAGTCTCTCACAGACCAGCACGACATACAAGAGTGCAGTCGCTCACAGACCAGCACAATTTTCTAGAGTGCAATCGCTCACAGATCAACACGTTCTAGAGTGCAATCTCTCACAGATCAGCACGACGCGACAATCTCCGCAAGGATAAAATAAACCAACAATTCACATGGCATTATCCCGTGGCCCATCACGGTCACCACTATCACCATGGCCCCATCGCGGTCACCATGTACTATGAAATGCATGAGCATACTCTGACTCTTTTCACCACAATCATTAAGTAAATGCAACTATTAAAAGATTCCCCATTTTTAATATTCATTTAAACACTAATGATTTTTCAGATACAATACAGAGCATACTCAAACATAATTATTCACACTAATTTTAATTTCCCAAATCAATCCACACATAAATTGAATTAAATTCACTTTCCACCATCCACACATAAAACTTCTTCTAAAAAATTTTATAATATTTATTATGAAATCACCAAAATTTCCAAACTATTAATCACCCATATTCAATCTCCAAAATATTCAACCATAAATCAACACAACACATTAATATATATCAGAGTTCTCCCCACGCTAACTCGGTGTCAACGGTATCGATTCCTTTTCCGAGAGACTCAAAGAGCTAACTACATAAATATTTACAAATTTGTTCACGATAAAATTAATCCACACACGACAAATTCCTAAAATTAAATCTCTCACACACCAAACTTTTAAAAACAAATAATCTATATTATTTAGTTAAAACTAAAAAAAAAAAAATATGTCCAAATTTCACATACACATACTCGACTATTAAAGCACAAATTTGAGTTAATAAATACTCTAAAACCTTTTTTTTCTTTTTAAACTCATAAAAGAGTAATTACAAGAGTACATTTAAAACTCTAACGACTTACTTTCAATATATCTTTTGCTCAAAACTCTTTAATTAGGTAAATTTTTAATTTTTCCACAACATTTACAACTCTAAATTTCTAATTTCAACTTCAGTTCAAATCATTTATTTGAAAATTAAACCTCATACGTAACTTCAAAACACATCCAAATTTAATACCGCCAATTAACCAAATTCAATCAATTCAATTTCCACGACACATATATAGCACTCAAATAATCAACAATCAACATAACTCACCCAAAATTTCAAAAACTCCATTATTTTTACACATAAACACCATTCATTCAAGTAATTTTCTACAAAATCCACAAAAAATCACATTCAAAAATTCAGAAATAATAATTATGAACAATATAAATCACACCAAACGAATCACCCGCAACCACAACCTCAAATTAAATTCCACTAAAATATGCTAATCACATTAAAATTAATTTTCACAAAACACACCTCAATACATCAAATTTCTTTTCCACAAAATCACAATTAATGCCTAATGCAAACTAAAGTTTGGAAGGAGCCTTCCTTAACGTTAGCTCTAAACCGCGATTACGGTACCGTAATTAATCTATAAAATTTAAGTTTGTGACCTTGCGCGAAACTAGATCACTAGCACCGCAACGTTGCAATGAACAACTTTCTCTTCTGTCACTGCTCGAAGAAGCTTAGATCGAGTAAATAAATGGATTTGTTTTATGGTTTTAGTTTTGTTTTGGGAAAACAAAGGAAAGAGGAGAAAAATTCACGAGCCTTGCTTTCTGTTTCTCTGTCTGTTCCTTGCTTTCTTATCTATATATATATACATGCATTACTTATATATATATATATATTATATATATATATATATAATATATATAATATATATATATATATATATAAAATCAAACTCCAAATATCATAAAAATCTAGATATTTTATAAAATTACCAATTCACCCATCACTTTCCCAAACTACTTTTGTTAAAAATATCACTCTCGTTGCAACTCAGTTGACAGATACAATTCAGCAACGAGGTATTTTTAACAAAAATTGTCTGGTATTAAATTCTTCGTTACGTAAATAAAATAAAACTATTGCCTCGACGAATAATGTTAATTTGGGATCAAAAAAATATTGGCATTTAACTCACAAATGTCATAAAATTGGCTAAAAAGCCTAAGAAATTCAACACAAAATTCTCCAAAATACATAAATTAGAATTTAAAATTAAAGGTCTTACAAAGAGTAATGGAGTGATTGCCCTTACCGTACTAAAGTTTTATTAGAATTATGCTCACAAACTCTTGTTCACTCATTTCACAACTGCTGCTGTGCTAGTACGATCCTCTCCCTCTCTGAATGTCGTTTTACCAATCCTAACCGTTGAAAACGTGGATCTGAATTTTGTGAACCTTCTGTCAAAATCATCCAATCCAACGTTAACATATGCGCAATCATGTTTTCTAATACTGATTTAAACAAATTCGGTGAATAGAATTACTCATCTCTTTTCTCTTTTGGTGGTTGCCTTTTCTATCAAAAATGGTCTCCCTCTCCTTCCTAAACTAAACCATTTTTCTATATCGCAAAACATTTTTGAATGGATAGTGTACTTAGATAGTGGATGCTCTAACATATGACGGGTGTATAACAAAATTTCAGCATTGACTCTTGAATCAAAGGGATATGTGGTCTATGGAGACAACAACAAAGGAAAAATTTTAGGCATTTGAAAAGTTGGGCACGACCCCATCCCCCTCGATTGAAGATGTACTATATTTGAAGGTCTAAAACACAATCTCATAAAGCATTAGTCAGCTTTGCGATAAAGGATACAAGACAGCCTTCAACCAAAGATGAATGTATCATCCAAAATGAAAGCTACAAATGAAATACAATTTATCGGTAAACGTTTCAAAAACATCTTTATACTTAATCTTGACGATTTTATCCTTAAAAATGAAATGTCTTTTGGTAAGCGACATAATGACGCTTGGCTATGCATAAGAGATTTACTCATATTCACATGGATCATTTAAACAAATTGGTCAAGCATGACCTTGTTGTAGCTTACCAAAATGAAAATTTATAAAGGATAAATTGTGTGACGCATGTCAAAAAGTAAGCAAACAAAAAGTTCTTTTCAAACCTAAAAATGTCATTTCAACCTCTAGACTACTACAATTTGATACATATGGACTTGTTGGGTCATCAAGAACCAAAAGTCTTGGTGGAACTCATATGGACAGTTTATTGTTGATGATTACTCAAGGTTCACTTGGACCTTATTTTTGGCAAGTAAAAAATGAAGCTTTTAAGGCATTAAAAAAACTATGCCAAGCTAGTCCAAAACGAACAATCTGCCAAAATTGTATCAATTAGAAGTGTCATGGAAGAGAATTTCAAAATACTTCATTTGAAGAATTTTGTAAGAAAATGGCATTTTCCACAAATTTTTTCTACACCAAGGACACCACAACAAAATGGGATTGTTGAGAGAAAGAACAGATCTTTGGTAGAGCTCGCTAGAACTATGACTAACGACTCAACCTACCAAATATTTTTGCAGATGCTGTAAAACACACATGCTATGTTTCCAACCCGGTAATCATTCGGCCAATTCTTAAGAAAGCTCCGTATGAACTCTACAAAGGAAGAAAACTCAATATCTCTCACTTCCAAATGTTTGGATGTAAGTGTTTTGTGTAAACAACGTAAAGAACAACCCTGGAAAATTTGATGAAAAAGCTGATGAAGGTAATTTATCGGTTACTCTCTTTATCTAGTAAGGCATTTAGAATTTTCAATAAAAGAACTTTATTAGTCGAAGAATCAATGCATGTAACTTTTGTTGAACTAAAACCCATAAAAAAGGGAAATATTATTTCTTGTGATGATGATGTTTTTGAAAGCGATGATACCAGCAAACAACTTCAAACTGATCAACCAGGTCAAGAAAGTGAAGTCAACATGAAAAGGCAATATGATGATCTTCCTAAAGAATGGAGAACCCATAGATATCATCCAATTGACAACATCATAGGTGAATCAATAAGGAGTCACAACCAAGATTAAACACAAGATGCTTTGCTAAACATGGCTTTTGTTTCTCAAATCGAACCCTCCAAAAATTGGTGAAGCATTTAAAAATATGATCAATGGATACTTGCATGCAGAAGAACTCAATCAATTCGAAAAGAAGCCAAGTATGGAACTGTTCCTAATCCTGGAAATAACACATCATTGTACAAAATGGGTGTTTAAAAATAAATTATGAGATGAGAATGGCATAGTTGTTCGCAACAAACTAGATTGGTCGCTCAAGGATACAATCAAGAGAAGGAAGATTTTGATGAACATTTGCTCCGGTAGCAAGATTAGATAGCAATACGTTTACTACTGCGTATGCTGTCCATGAACTTTGTATATCAAATGGATGTGAAGAGGGCCTTTCTCAATGATACATAAATGAAGAAGTCTATGTCAAACAGCCACCTGGGTTGAAGATTCCAAAAATCCCTCACATTGTTACAAATTAAAAAGGCTATCTTATGGTCTAAAAACAATTCCAAGAGCTTGTATGATAGATTAAGCACCTTTTTATGTCACGAGGATTTGAAAAGGGGAAAGTCGTAAAAACATTATTTGTCAAAAAGAGATAATGGTCAAACCTTATTGGTCCAATCACGTTGATGATATAATATTGGATCAACCAACAATGAACATATGTGAAGAATTCTCTTCATATAATGCATGGAGAATTGAAATGTCCATGAGAAAATTAAACTATTTCTTGACTTTCACATCAAGCACTGACATGGCATCTTCATAAATCAGGCAAAATATTGTAAAGAACTTACTCAAAAGATTTGAAATGAAAACTGCAAAGAAGTGCAACTCCAATGGGCTCCAGAGCCTATGTGATAAGATCATCAGTATTCATCGACAATATCCAAAATATCGAGGTATGATTTGATCCTTATTATATCTAACGCCAGCCGCCAGATATTATGTTTAGTGTTTGTTTGTGTGCTAGATTTCAGGCAGATCCGAAAGAATCACATCTTGTAATCGTTAAAAGAATTATAAGTATTTGAAAGGAATGACAAATGTAGGCTATGGGACCCAAGGGTAGCATATGTAGCCTAGTTTGGATATTCTGATTCAAATTATG
The DNA here is from genome assembly GCA_002896235.1 of Cicer reticulatum. Classification (NCBI taxonomy): domain Eukaryota; kingdom Viridiplantae; phylum Streptophyta; class Magnoliopsida; order Fabales; family Fabaceae; genus Cicer; species Cicer reticulatum. The sequence continues at coordinate 9,198 of PGWS01032284.1, forward strand.
CAGAATGCAAACGGATCGTAAAAGCACAAACGACACTTGTCATATCTTAGGCAATGCACTGGTATCTTGGTCTTGAAAAAGCAAGCTTGTGTTGCACTTAGTACAACTGAAGCTGAATACATAGCAACAGGAAGTTGTTGTGCCCAGATTCTCTGGCTCAAACAGCAATTATATGACTATGGAATTGATCTCAGATGTATTCCCTAAGATGTGACAACACAAGTGCAATAAACATCTCAAAGAATCCAATCATGCATCTCGGACTAAAACACATCGATATACGTCATCACTTTCTACGCAATCATGTGATGAAAGGTAATGTTGAGGTAACGTTTGTTGATACACACAATCAATTGGCTGGTATCTTTACAAAACCTTTACCTAGGACTCCTTTTATAAGATCCGAAGAGAACTTGGTATTTTAAATGAAAACGATCTTTGAAATTGCATAATACATATAGTCTGTCATCTCTTCAAAATTTCATCTTAAAGTTGTTTAAATAAAATTTCTTGATGATTATTGTTTCTTGACATATAAACTTGTGTGTTACATGTTGAGATTTCCATAAAAATTTAGTTTTTTAGGCATAAAATTGCATGTGTATTCGAATACAACTTATGTGTAGTCGAATACACGTTCCAGAACAATGTGTATTCGAATACAACTAGGTGTAGTCGAATACACCTTCACGTTTTTTGCCCAGATATAAAAGTTGTTTCACTTTTAGGGTTATTTTACATTGGTATTCGAATACACAACTGTAGCCTTTCCTCTCTTCTCCAAAATCTCGTCCATTCCTCCCTTTCACTCATTACCCATTCACCCAACCTTGCAAATACATCAATCTTTACTTCTTTCTTGTCATTCATCATCAGATTTCTCACATTTTCTCAAACTCATTTGTCACCAAAACCTCCTTTCTCACCTGGTGCCCGCAACGAGGACCAGAACCAAGCATGCAGTAGTGGTCCTCAAGAAAACGAACAAGGAATCCCAACATCACGGATTTTATCCCGGTTCTCTACACCATCACCGAAGAATTTGATCGTTTACACAATTCTACTCTAACAAGCGACTTATCATCCCAAAATATGGTATTTAACCTTTTTCCTCTGCTTTAAATTTCCTGAGTTGCTCAACTACAACATGTTAAGAGTTTATAGGTTACAAAGGTCCTATTTATCCTGACTTAGGGTTTTTATTGCATCTCATCCAAGATGGAAAATGCTGGCATCTCGAGTTAGGGTAAAAATTCGGTTAATACAAAAACATAGGCGAAATTCTGACATTCTCTTTAAGGTCAACGTGTGTTTTGTCCCAAAAACTTGTGTGAATGGGTTGATATCTCTAAGTATGAATGCGTATTTGCCTATGTCAGTTTGACAGACGCACAATGGAACAAAAAGAGGACTCAGGCTGGTTCCAATATGCCAACCAACGATTGGAGTGGGAAATCTACCGTTGATTATCAGCCTTTTGCACTAATTTCCTTAGCTTACATTCTGGTTCCGAAGGCTGGAAATTTACTACTACTCCAAATTTGGAGTTTGAATTACAAATTATGAATTTCATGTATACGGTTGTCACTAAATTGGGCATACTTTGTGAATCTGTCATGTTTCGGATCCGAGAAGCCAATTGGATTACCATATTGCGAAAGGAGTTTCCTGATTTTGGAACACTTTGGGGTGGACTTCTCTGATGAAGTCATGTAACACCACAAAGAAAATATGTTGGATTTAGGTGCTTGCCTAGCAAATGAGGATCATATGGATGAGGAGCTTGAATCTTTTTGTGCATAAAGTGATTATGATCAACCCATCTGATGCTGCTCAAGAGAACTAGTTGGACCCTCAAATGTTGATTTGTCCAGGCTTGATGAAGATGGCGAGCGAAACAGTCTCTAATGATGATTATATCTCCAATCAAATCTCAATGGCTCGCCTTGATTCTTTCCAAACCTTCTTCCACAACTCATTCGAAAATCTGATCACTTCTATCGACACTCGCTTCCAGAACATTGAATTACTATTGCTCCAACAGATGCTCTATCTCAGGACATTAGTAAGTTTATCTGACAACACTGATGTCATTTTCCATTCCACAGATTTGATTAAGGAATTTTTTATCGACACTAGGATTCTATTTGCCAATCGTTAAGTACTACCTTATATTATGCCTTGTAGTTTGTTTTATGTCTTAATTTGTAGTTTGTTTTTATGGTATGTTTTATGTACTAAAGTGAAATTTGTTATCATTAACACATGTTGACTATTATGACGTACTTAATTGAACCCTTCATCCTTCGTTATGTCATTTCTTTTTTAATTTACAATGTGTACTACTTTTCCCTTTACTCGTGTGTATATTCTTGCATATGTAGTTCATGTTTTTCCTTCTTTTTGATCATGTCAAAAGGGGGAGAAAATTTGGTATTGTTTGTTGCCTTAAACATCTGGTAGGTCCTCAAAAACAATTTTTAATTAAATCACATACAACGGGGGAGTACGCATATATTAACGGGGGAGCAATGATTCATTTCACAATCTCTCTCCACATCAACAACATTTTGTCATATCAAAAAGGGGGAGAATGTAACTACAAGTTTTTGATGAAGACAAAGATCAACCATTATGGTAAAAGAAGTTCAAATATCTTATTAATAAAGCTTTCAAATCCAAATATTAAATGTTAAAACATAAAGGTATATGATACAAATCAAATACTTCAATTACATGAGAACCAACTCCTATTTTACATATGATATAAATGTATTTTCAAAATCAAATAGCATTAACAAAGTCTTAAAACTAGTATTTTTGACAAAATACATAAGTGTATTCGAATACAGCATCCTGTATTCGATACAAAGCAAGTCAGAAAGCAAAATCTCAAAGTTGTATTCGACTACACTTATGTGTAGTCGAATACACTTTAAGTCAGTGGCCAAAAATCCTTATATATCTATTCGACTACAACCTTCTGTAGTCGAATACAAAGTAAGTCAGTGGCAATTTTCACTAATCTGTATTCGACTACACACATGTGTATTCGAATACAAGGTGTAATTTTTGAAATATTTTTGAACGTTAAAAGAGGTGCATTCGAATACACACATCCTGTATTCGAATACACTGGAAGCAATACAATTTTTTCAAATCCGGAATGGCTCTAGATCATTGTAATTTTTCATCATCAACCTTGGATCAATTTTATGAGTATAAATACTCATAACTTTAGATAAACAAGACACAATCCTTGAATCATACCTGAACAACTTTGAACAAAATTCTGATTTTTTTGCAAAGTACTTGCATTTTATTTTCATATCATTCAGAAAGGTTCTCCAAGTACTTGAAATTTTATTGGATTGTTTTATCAATATAACTCTCCTTATTCTTATCAAATCATATTGTTATCACTTGTAAAAGAAAGTAATACTTTCTTAAAAAGTAGCTTAATCTAAGATAGTGGTATGGCTATCTTAGAAGTGTTGTTAAGAGTTTGTAAGCAGAATCCCAGGGTGGGAGTTGTACATTTCTGACAACGAGTGGATTCAATCTCTTGTAGTGTGCAAGAGGACTGGATGTACCCTGGTTATAAGGGGAACGGGATAAATCTATTGTGTTCATTTATTTACTGCACCTTACTATTAGTAGACATTATATTAACTCAGCAATTCAACTACCCATATAACTGAAAACAAGAAAATTTACTACACCTAATTCACCCCCTCTTAGACGTACCTCTGTTCTTACAATGGCATCAGAGCAGTTCCGGTAATTTGCTCCTCGATCCTTATTAATGGCTTTCCGCATAACAGTTTTTTAGAGATGGTGGTAGTAGCAATAAAACAACCATGTTCGTTGGTGAGGCACTATGATTTTGGAAGATACGCATGCAAGCATATCTTGACGCACAAGGAGATGATTAATGGGAAGCGGTAGAAAATGGTACCTATGTTCCAAAAAACAGTTATCAAATGATAAAGAAGAAGTAAAGAAAAGTCTCATGTTACAAAGGAAAGTATTGTTTGATAAAAAGGGCAAAACATGTTACAATCGGCACTTGGAATGGACGGATTTTTTCCGTATATCTCATTGCAAAACAGCTAGAAATCTGGGATACACTTGAAATAACACATGAAGGAACTATTGAGGTAAAGCGTTCCAAACTCAACACATTACCTCAAGAGTATGAATTGTTCCGAATGCAGCCCATATAATCTATTCTGGACTTGCAGAAAAGATTTTCTCATCTGACCAACCACTTGACGGCTCTTGGAAAATCTTCACTAATGATGAATTGAACCTTTAAAATTCTGAGATCATTAACAAGGGCATGGCAACCTAAAGTAACACAATTCTAAAAGAAAAGCCTATCAAATGATGTCTCTTTTCTGCATTTTGGAAAACTCCAAGAGCACGAAATCGAACTTGGAAGGTTAAGAACAAAATGGAAAGTCAAGAAAAGAAGACAAAACATTGCTCTAGACTGAATCAAAAACAAAATAAAGATAAAATTAGAATGACGATGAATTTACGTTCCTTGTTAAGAAATTTGGTAAGTTACTTAAAAAAAACGACAGAACTTTCCAAAGGGAAGTTTTAGGAAGAAAGATAGTTCTACTTCAGAATCAAAACTACACTTGCTTTGATGCGGAAACAAGGACATATCAAGGCAGATTGTCCAAACTTATTAAGAAAATGTCACCAAAAGAAGACTTCAAGAAGACATAACATAGCTTGGGAAGGACAACGAAGTGAGTTCATCTTTGAAGTAGAAAGTGAAGAATGAGACTAATGTATGCATGATGGCATCACATCAATCAAATAACGAAGAAGAGGTTAGTAACATAGACTCCTTCATCATCATAAAACTAATAGTGCATTGCCTAATAACAGGTTCCATATATTTTGTCCATTTGTTGGGTAAATAACAGGTCGGTAACATGCCACATATGTCTGTCGCCTATAATATGTTGGAATCAAGTCTTCTGGATCTTTTTTTAGGAAGTTGCATTAGCAACAAACTACATGGCAGCAGGGAATATCCAGTGAGCATCCACTTCCTACATGAACATTCTCTATTTTCCAGTGTACACAAACTTGTCTCAAGTGTGGTTGATGTTACTAACTCAAAATATTTTTCACCAGCAAACCTTGTTCAATAACAATAACAAGAATTAACACATGATTTCAGAACAGAACATAATCATAACCATAAACTCAGAACATAATTAACACATGACATAACATAATTAACACATGATTTTAGAACAGAATTAACACACGGTTAACACATGATATTAGAACAGAACATAATCAAGCAAAATCATACCAAACAGAATCAGACAGAATCAGGCAGAATCATACCATAATCAGATTTTAGAACAGAATAGAATCAGGCAGAATCAGGCATAATCATAACATATTTCAGTAGCTTAGCATAAAAAACAGATTTCAAAACAGAATCAATAGCAATAATAAACATGTTTCAAAACCGATTTCAGGCAATTTAGCATAAAAACAGATTTCAGAACCATAAGAATTAAAAAACAGAACAAAACCAAAGCATAAAACAATATTACCTAACATCCACATTCTTGATAATGCTTGTTCCTTTGCTAACTTTTTCTTGATTTTGAGGCTAACAGAACAAGTGTACCTTTCTAATGTAGTTCTATTTTTTGTCCACCTTTCCATTAAGTACATTGATGTCTCAAGCATTGTCCTATGGGTTTCCCTCTAGGTCCAATTATGACACTATTGAATGTCTCTGAAATATTGTTGACAAGCACATCACATTTAGAATTTAAAACTGAATCTTGACTTTGACCAAAACCTTGGTGGAATCTTCACAAATATTTGTAGGCCTCTTCGTTAACCTTCTTCAACTCTTTCATTCTCTTTTCTCATTGTTGAGGATATGTTGACTTGGCTGCCTTTCCACATCAATTCCTTAAGTTTCCTTTCTTCCTGGGTACATTTTTCTGAAGTTGTTATAGAGGTGTCTTACACAAAACCTTTGTTCAACCCCAGGAAGCAACTCATCCATTGCAGGCAACAATCCCTACATAAACAAGAGAAATTAACACATATAAATAAATTAACATAATAACATATTAACATAATGATTAATGATTTAATTGAACTTTAAATGAATAAACTTTGTTGATCGGATATAAACAGTGTAGAAATTGCATGCTTGTTGTCCACCCAAGTCATTAATTAATAATTAAGGAACCAAGTCCATGAATCTCTTGTCTCACCTTCAACAACATCCACAACAATTGGAAGCATTTGGTCATTTTGGGTTTCTACCCACAACAGCAAGAATCATACCCCATAATACCCTTTAAGGAAACAACCATCAAGACCAATTATTGGTCTACAAATCAGGAAACTCTCTTTACATCCATTAAGACACATTATATAGGCGTTGAAAACTTGGTAAAAAGGGTCTGTCCACATAATCAGTTACCTCCGAATTTGTAGCTTGGACTTCAACTTAACAGTACTCTTTGATTTGATCTTAATAACTCATGAAAGTAATCATACACTCTTAGATATTGCTCCTCTGAATGATCCACAACCATATCAATTGCAACCCTACATGCCTGATGCCTTTCATCTTACTTACTCCAGCATTCCACTTTTTGATGAACCTTGTTAAAATATCTGTATTTTTATGTTGGGTTCTCCTTTAACTGTTGAGTACAAATCTTTTCCCGAGCCAACTTGATCTCATAAATTTG
>PGWS01032290.1:0-12240 GCA_002896235.1 Cicer reticulatum
TGATTGCAGTATCCCACCCCAAACCCGAGCAACAAACGACCAATGATAAGCATTCCAACATTTATAGCAAAACCATTTAGCAAGGCACCAATAAGGAAAAACAAACCACCTATAAACATTGAAGGTTTACGTCCAAGCAATCTTGTTGTAATTGAAGCAAAGAAAGAGGCTACCAATGCTGCAAGGTATAACGAAGATGTGAACAATGTGAGGAGTTGATTGTCAAATTTGCAATATTGACTCTCGCTTCCAGATTCATCTTTCATTTGTTTATACACAGATGGAAAGAACTTGATTAAGAACGGTTCCATAGAAGTCACTCCTCCGGTAATACCAAGGTCATAACCAAATAGAAGACCTCCCATAGCAGCAACAAAACATGTCACCAACACAAAGGCAGTAACCTCGCCTTCATGATGTCTTCCTCCTCCACTCGGTACAAATGCTCCTCCTGCCATATTTTTAATATTATCTCTTTTTCTTTTATTGGTATTCTTTGATATTGTTCTCAAACAATGATTGTCGCAATATATAATGTTTTGATGTTTTTATGATAAGATTTGACAAACAAAAAGTTATCTGTTGTAAACATACAATCTATTAATTCATGAAATTTTCATTGTTGGATTTGGTGTTATGGTCCTGGCCTAACAACTTAGGATAACAAAAACAAAACGTTGTCATCTAGTTATTTGGTTGAACGAGGCATATTTTACTCAATAAATTAAAAGCATAAAACTATTAAAATAATATTCAAAAGTTAAATAAAATTGTTATTTATACATTTGTAGGAAAGTATTTTGTCTTAATTATAAAATTTATAGAGTATACGTGAGAAGATGAATTTCAATATAAAGAATTGATTCAAATTGCACATAGTTATTTTTTCGTAACTAAAAATAATGATATTTTATATTTTTTATAATTATGAATAGTAATCAAATTTAAAAATCTCAAATATTTTTTTCAAATCAAGCATCCTCTCCACACAACCGAAAAGAAATTGATGGCCCTCATTTTCTTTACAGAAGTAAATTATTTTACTTTCATTATAGACAAAGATAAGTTCCATATATATATATGCAAAGGTTCTTAATATTGGGCAACTGATACATTTCCAATGCATTGGAATTACATATCCATTATTCGATTCATGAAGGTATTAGATAAGACGGCTAGATTTATTATAACTAGATTATCGCCTACGCGTTGCGTGGATATTAATTAATTAATTTTATAAATTTTATAAGTAATATTTTATGTATTATAAATATAGTTATTGTATATAATATTACTTTATTGATTTGTAATAATTGAATATGATTAGAAAAATTAAAATGAGGGAAAATCATGTTTATCACAATCATCTAATTTAATTTTTAAAATATTTTGTAAATTCGTATGATAACTTATTATATAGGATAATTGTTTGACTCATTGTACTTTGATTAACAATTTATTTTTTAACATATAATGGTACTTGTATTTATTTGATGAAATAAAATGTAAAATACATACCCAAAAATAAGATATAAAAAAAAAATATGATTAACTATTTAATATTTTTTATTTTAAAGAATGTTAATGTTGAATTATGTGGTAGCGTAGTCTAAATTTATTTGATTTATTAGTATGATGTATTAATTGCGAGCATGAGAAGTTGTTGTAAATACTTTTTTTTATTGAATCTATTTCATCAAGAGTTTGAAATTTATTTTATTAAACATTTACATATACTTTAAATATAATTTTAGGTAATTAAAAGTTTTAACTAATTGTTTGTGCAATGGAATTGTAGTTATGCATGTTGATATGTACCAAAAATAAATTCTATTGAAAAAAAATTTAATTTTATGCAATACTTTATTTTTCATTTATTTTTTAACATTAATTATCATTATAATTAAAAAATTAAAATAAAAATTAGCATTTCAAATACAAATATATAAATTAATTGGGAAAGTTTAGTGTAAACATATTTTTTTTCAGAATACATGTATAGTAAACTTTTGTTCATTATCTTTATTTAATATATTCATATATTATAATTTTAAATAAAATTGAGTATTTAATTATTGGAAGTAACATTTTATAATTTTTAATATATCGTATTTTATGATCTTTTTAATAAATTGTGTTTTTCTGTCAATAGAATATATATTTTTATTTTATCAAATGATGATATTAATAATATTATTTAATTATTTAATTTATTTATTCACAAAATTCATTTGATATTTTTCTTAATTTATTTATTCACAAAATCCATGTCCTTGAATGTCTATAAATTTTCATTATATATGCATTAATTTAGTTTCGATGTACTTAAATGTATTGAGAAATAAATTGAAAGTAATTGATTGATATAAATTGATATTAAAAGGATTGATAACGTAAAATATTATAAAGGCATTATAATGTTACTCATATAATTGGTTGACATAAATTAAAAGTAATTATAAATGCATTATAATGTTATAAATTTATTTATAAAAAATGCATGATAAGGTGACAACAAAATAGATTTGGGGTTTGTTTTATGTATTAAATTTGATAATAATGTAGGTAGGATTTCACGATTTCGAAGAGTTATTATGGAAGTACTGGAAGTTGTCACTTTCTTTGGAGAGATATCTGATTTATACAATTTATTATCGTTACCATGTTGAGATAATACAAATAATTTGATAAAGAACATTTATGACAATATTTATGAGTGATTTAGTGGTATTTTTCATTGAATTTAATGAGTAATTGAATTTTCAACGTATAAAATCATTATTCACGCTAAGTGAAATAATATAATTATTCATGAAAGGAGAATTGATACTATAATATATTACTAAGCGTAATTGATAGTGTAAAATATTACTCACAATAAAAAAAATACATTATAAAAATATTATAGAAAAATGTAATGAGTAATTGAATTTTCAACGAATGAAATCATTGGAATAATTGTGTACGAACTTTTTCGGAGAGTTACTGCAAAGACGTCGAAAAAGATGATTTCGAATCAAGACTTGAAGAGACGGTCACCACTTTCTTTGGACGGAGCTGGTCTTGACTGATTTATACCGATTTATTATTGTTACCATATTGAGATAATTATCATATTGAGATAATACAAAGAATTAGATAAAGAGCATTTATGACGATATTTATGAGTGATTAAGTGGTTTTTTTCTCTTGAATTTAATGAGTAATTGAATTTTTAATGTATAAAATTATTATTGACCCCTAAGTAAAATAATTATGTGTGAAAGCAATATTGATACTCATAAGTGTAATGATAGGGTAAAATATTACTTATAATAAAAAAGCGCATTATAGAAATATTATAGAAAAATATAATGAGAATTGAATTAGTAATTGAATTTTCAAAATATGAAATCATTGAATAATTGTGTATGAACGTGAAATGAAGATTGATAACGTAAAATATTACTCATATAATTGATTGACATAAATTGAAAGTATAAAAAATGACTAATAATATTATAAAAATAATAAAAACAAAATGCCATACACCATTTGATTAATAGTGCCGGTCAAATCTTCGACGATTTTCATACCAATTTGATAATAATCGGTCAAAATTTCACACTTCATACAATTTATAATCGAACTCGGTCATATTTCACGCATTTTAAAAAGTACCGCACGCAAGAGCGTATGTGTATGAAGGTGTGAAAAGATTGATTGGTAACGTAAAATGATACTCATATAATTGATTAAAATGTGAAAGTAATAAGAAATGCATATTAATGTTATAAAAAAATTTATAAAAAAATAACAATGCTATCATAGGATGATAACAAAATAGATTTGTAGGTTTGTTTTATGTATACAATTTGATAATAACTCTAATAGATTTCACGATTTCGAAGAGTTACCGTGGAGAGACGTCGAAGAAGATGCATTCGTCAATTATGAAATCAGCAAGACCGTCGAGGATGACCAAAGTAGAAAACACAAATAGTGGTTCTACGGATTCCAGTTTCTAAATCTACATATAAAACCAGTTTCTAAACTTTCTTCTGATTTTTTTTCCTTTATACATCATCCATAATAAAACATGAAAATATTTCGTAGTAAACTCAACAGAAAAACTACACCAATTTCTAAACTTGATTCTATCTTGGATTCATAATTATCCTTCTAATTTTCTTGGTATCAACAATCACTATTGCCATTACACAATCATTCATACCTAAATCACAATAATTTTCGAAGCCATGAAAACCTTCCATTAGACCTTCAAAGTCAGGTCATAAAAGCTTCTTCTCCCTCTTTGCAATTTTTCGCATTTTCTTCCGATGAGCAGTCTCAGATATATTTGTAAAAGCAAAAATGTGAAGTTAGATTAATTGGACAAAAAAAATGTATACGTAAATGGCAGGTAGAGGCGAAAATATAAAGTTGATTAATGTAGAAAAAAAAAAGCGTAATAATGTAGAATTAATGTTAAAAATGTTATGCAAATGTTATGAAATAATAATGTGACGTTATGAAATAATAATGTGGAATTAATTTAGAAATTTTGAGTAGATGTTATAAAATAATATTTAAATATGAGATATAATATAAAATAGTGGATGATGTGTATAATTTGTGGAAAAACTATTTCGAAATTGAGTACATGCCCTATAAAGACGTTTTTTTATGAGGTGGGAAATGTTTGCCTATGTGGTAGAAATAGTCTGAGGTGGCAGTGGAGTCTATTTTAAATATATATAATATAATAGATTTTTATTTTTTGAATATTTTTTTAAATAAACTCTTCATAAAAAAGTAAAAGACACTATATATACATTCACTAATATTTAAAAAACAAACATTAAATAAAAATAAAAAAAAATATTTAGACCGATAAATACATCTTAAAAATAATAATTTTTCTTATAAATAAATTAAAAAAATCGCTAAATTTTTTCAAATAATTAATACCAAAGATAGTATTAAGATACATATCTTGATTTGTTAATCCAAAGAGAATAGAAAGAGAAAAATTTATTTTCTTTGCACAATCATTCATACCTAAATCACAATCATTCATACCTTGATAAAATTCTACATATTTAGAAAGAGAGATGAATATGATTAAATTTCTCATATAATTTAATTTTATCATGTACTAAAATTTCAAATGTTAATTGATATTAATTAGGAGATATTTCATCGAAAACAGAGTGACAGAGAAAGAACACCAACTCTATTTTATTCAAATTAATACCCTATTGCCATTACACAATCATCCATACCTAAATTACAATCATTTTCGCAGTCATGAAAACCTTCCATCGGACCTTCAAAGCCAGGTCATAAAAACTTCTTCTCCCACTTTGCAATTTTTCGCATTTTCTTCTTATGAGCACACTCAGATATATTTGTAAAAGCAAAAATGTAAAGTTAGATTAATCCGGACAAAAAAATGTATAAGTAAATGGCAAGTAGAGACGAAAATGTAAAGTTGATTAATGTAGACAAAAAAAAGCGTAATAATGTTGAATTAATGTGAAAAATGTTATGAAATAAAAATGTGACGTTATGACATAATAATGTGGAATTAATTTAGAAATTTTGAGTAGACATTATGAAATAATATTTAAATATGAGATATAATATAAAATAGTGGATGATGTATATAATTTGTGGAAAAACTATTTAGAAATTGAGTAGAGGCCCTATGAAGACATACACGTCAGCTTTTTTGATGAGGTGGAAAATATTTGCATATTTGGTTACGAATCGGATATTTCGAAGAGCTACCGCTGAGCTCACCTTCTCAGTATCAACAATCACCGATCCTAACCTTATCCTTCAATTGAGATTATTCAAAAGAGTTAGGAATCAGGATTTTCATTTGTATAGATTTTTATAGACCCGAGGCAATGTTTCTAAGATTCATTGCGCGATTTTGGATGCTCTCCTCCTAAAATGCATAGAGACTTCCGAGGGCAGATCCGGGGAGAGAGGGGGAGGAGGATTGGGAGTAGAAGCATTACAAAAAGCAATTAGGAATACAGAAAAATCAGAATTGTGGATGGAAGACAAAACAAATTAAGAGATTAAAGAACTTGTCGAATGAAGAGAGAGAAGTGTTGAAGATCGATATGTAATTCAAAAATCCTCACCATCGAATGTGAGAAATGAAAATATGCTTGTGATCGTGTAGCGGATAGACCGAATGCATATCAATGAGGTGCCAGGTAGGTTTGCAGTAAAGTTTAAGCGAAACTATATACTGTTACTACAACATCAGACTTTTTATCACCATGGCATTTGACATATAAGGAAATTACACACATAGTAGTTGGCAGGTCTTGCAAAAGGAATTATTCTCCATCGATCAAATAAATGGTATAATTCAATTGATCATATAAGAGTCCTCTATTAATTGTCTAGTATCAATTCACACCGAAAGATGTTCTTATACTTTGGGGTTGCATTCATTTGATATCTATGTATATGGTAGTCAACAATGGTTTTCATGAGATATGGTGGTATTCTTAAGAATAATTTGAATCTACCAAAAGGAACATATCAAATGACATTATTTATGGAAAAGTTTCAACGAGAAAATTATTCTTTCAAATATCACTTTAGAAAATCTCAAGGTTGCACAATTAGAATAGTGATTTTTCATACGGTACACAATAAAAGGGAATTAGAGTCTATGTTGATACACTAACAACTAAATGCATAATAACCGATTTTTTTTGTGGTCTATATAAACATCAATATTTTTTGAAAGTTTACAAACAAGCTTATAAGATTTATTCTTTCTTTTGAATTTTTTTATCATATTGTGTTGGAGCTAAATATTTCTATACTCTTTTTTTTAATAATTACCTTTACATTTCAAACAATATTTTGAAACAGGTGTTTTTTCTCAAGTAGTGATTGTGTAATTTCTCAAAGGCTTGGACGCACTAAATCATTTCTAGAAGGTTAGAGTAGAGTTAGGTTGATAGAAGTATACACTAGTGTTGTTATTTGATAGAGTGTAAGTGTATAAAATCGTTGCAAGTAATAATAAAATGGTAAGATCGAGTGTGGAAAAAGGATTGCATTATACTATTGAATTACGTTTAATTGAATAAAAAGTTTTCCAAATTGATTTATTTATTGAAACACTAAGAAGATAAAGGGTTATCTTTATAATGATAATAATATCAGGGGTGGGTTTCACTTTGAATCAAGCATTGGTTCCTATTTGATCTTGATTATTTAGTTCCTTTATATAACTGTACCGAATTCTTACTATTTGCTCTAATTATTTAGTGATAGAACCTTTATTTTTCAAGAAACCCCTAATTTCTTAGTTGATTTAAGATTATAGTTAAGTTCGAATGTCAAGAATTACGTATTGTTTATTGCCTTTGCAAATATATCAAGGTTTCCCCCCCATGCATTGCATCTATTCCTAGACTAAAAAGTTCATAAATTTCTCATCGCAAGCAAATATTCATGAATGATTTTTGAAGAAAACTCCTTCAATGATATTAGAATATGCTTACTCCAAGTTTTATATGTAGGACACAAAGTTCCACTCTACTAAAACAAGCAAGTAGATCTTTAAAATATAATAAACACACATTTTTTTATAATATATTAGCAGTGCATCGTGTTTTAAGGCGAACGACAGGGGTGGTCAGCAATGCTTAGCCAAACCAAAACAGCGTACAATTGCAGAAATGTGCCCCAAGCTCATAAAATTGACCTTGCTTTATTTTCATCCCCTTTTGACTCCCAATTTGGGTTTGGTTGTCTTATGAAAGTTGTATTGTGGATCTTAGCTTTCATTTACAAATGGTTGAACTTCATTTGACATCTACATTTAGATATGGTTCCGATACTTCACATAGGTCATGTTAATTCTCCCAAAATTCAAGGTTTTAGTTCAACTACGAAACAGAATAAAATTATTTAAAATCTCTACTTAATCAAGAAAATAAACACACTATTGAATTAATAATAAAATAAAACAAACTACATCAAATAACTTCCAAATTGGACTAATCACCAAGATAATAAAGATTAAAAACAATTAAAACATCTATATGATGAAGAAATTATCACAAACCAAATTGGGTAATAGTTAAAAGCAAACATAAACTCAATTCCTCAAATTAGATCAAACTCAATCCTCACATTTCATGCTACTATGATACATTCATCATGCCCAACGGTTTCTTCTTAACATATCAAAAGACACCAAATGGAAAATTAGAACAACATATTTAGTATTCATCTATCAAGTTCAACTCTCTCTTCACACTTTTACCAAAGTTTCTTTTAAGTTTTTAGACAAGGTTATGATTTAACAACCAAATCTTAGAATCATGCATATGATTGAAATTTTTTTTATAGTTAACAGGCTATACTAAATAGAGTTAGGTTCACAGTCTCAAATTATCCTACTTTTTTTTAACATTGTCAGGGTGAAGATTCCAAAAATATTGGCAAAAGAGCTAACAAAGACTATTATTAATTATAGTACACAAACTAAAAACACTCTCCAAAAAAATATAATCAAAATGTTTTCAAAAGAAACACATGACATAACATCTCTAATGAAAAAAATAGTTATTCAAAGCATAAGTTACAAGAAATAATAGTACATTCAGTTAGTATATAAAAAAGAAATAAGAAATAATAGTACATTCAACATAAAAATAATGATCATATATCAACCAATATTTATAACTATATATAAAAGTAAATGCTTACACAATATATATTCTATTTTTTATGGAAGAAAGTATTTTTGCTATAATGACCAAATGTTTAAAGCAAAATAAAAAGTATACAAACAATCACTTATCATTTTTGAATCATATTTTGTCGCTCATATTTTATTACAAACTTTTCAATTTTCATTCCACTTTATACTTTACTTTTATACAATCAATTATTCTTATAAACTTGAAATTTTAAAAATATTTAAACCTTTTTCAGGTCAAATTGATATATTATATATCATAAATATCACCTTCAAACTTTTTGAAAAATTTACATTCAAATAAAATTTTATAAATTATACATGTCTAACGCACAAATTATATTATATTATAGATGATATTATAGTTATTATTATTATTGCCGTCACACATACTTTATCTAGTCTGGCCCCCGTACATTATTATGAAACTCTTGGATGCAATTAACTACATTATTTTAAACACTCTTAAATTTTCTTAATGAAATTTAGAATTTAAACCATAGACTATGAATTTCTATTACTTTCACAACTTCATACTACCTTCTTTAAACTTCTTTAATTTGATGGAGTATGACATTCCAATTTATCAATACAAAAATATACTTGATCATAATCTCGTCCAATCCAATTGATTACAATAAGATCTTGAAATATCTCTCAAATTCTTTTGACCTTTCTCTTTGATGTCATCAACTTTGTCTACTATTCATCCTTTTTAAGGAAGAAAGACCATGTCGGTATTTTTGACATGTCATTAGATGTCATTTAAAGGGTTAGTAATCAACTCTAACATACATTAATGTCATGATTAAAAAAGAAAAAGATGCAATATTAATAAAATAATAGATCAAATGAGTCTTTTAAAAGATAAAAGACAAAACTGTTATTTTAGCCAAACATATATATTGTAATATATAACAAAACTAGGAGTTCACTATGAGTGTTCAATTACAACTACAAATGAAGTACAATCCATTCATCATTCATCCTTTGATAATTTGAAAATTACATCTTAATAAAATTTAATGAGGAATGTTGTGTTCAACTTCGCCGACAACACCCTCATCAGAAATAAATTTAGCCCAAAACCAATGTGACTTCCACACTCTATTCATTTCTTCAATAGGAACGTTCTTTGTCTCAGGCAAGAACAAGGCTATGAAGATTGTCATAATAACGACAAAGCCGGCAAAAAAGAAGAAAAGACCAAACTTCAAATGGCAAAGCAATGTGAGAAAGATTTGTGCAATGAAAAATGTAAATAACATGTTCACGCCAACATTAATAGCTTGACCTGCAGACCGAGCTTCAAGCGAACATATTTCACTAGGAACCAACCAACCCAATGGACCCCAAGACCAGGCAAAAGCTGCAACATATGCACATATCAAAAATAAGAGAAGGTTGGCTTCACCTTTAGTTAATGAGCCTTCACCACTTAGTCCAAACTTTGCAGCAATCATTCCTCCAACACCAATCTACAAGAATTGATAGTTGAAACATTTACATACGGGAATAATTTTCATATGAAAAATGGAGAAAGAATTAATATTTTAAACCATGTATACTAGGTGTAAGTAAAATTCATTTCTAAGAAATCAATTGTCATCTTTACCTGGCAAATAAACATTTGGATGCCACCTTCAATGAACAAGATCTTTCTTCCAAACTTGTCTACAGTGAAAATGGAAACAAATGTGGCAATTGCATTAACGCCTCCAGTGATGACTGCCGACATAAGGGAAGCTTCATTGCCGAATCCCAAAGTCTTGAATAAGACAGGTGCGTAAAACATGATAACATTAATTCCAGTGAATTGTTGAAAAAATGGAATTAAACTACAAAAAGTTAGTGTGGTCTATATTTTGGTTGTACAATGTTCTTCCATGGGTGTCCACCTTTTTTAGCTTGTTCACTGCATCTATAAGGTCTTGAAACTCCTCGTCAACATTTCTTAGTACCACGAATCTTTTGCAACATATCTTAGCATTATCATGTTTACCTCTTTCAATCAAGGAGTAAGGTGTGATACCCAGGAAAAGGGATCCCAAACACAACAAAATTGCAGGCACAGCTCACACCCAAGGAAAATTCTCCATCCAATTTTCGTGCTTGGAAGTCCCATAATTGATAAGGTTTGCAATTAGGATACCAATTGTAATCATCATTTGGAAGCCCATATTAAGTGCTCCTCTAATTCTTGTTTGGAGCCATTTCGGATAAATATACTGGAACAGACTGAATTGTTGCATATACAACAAATAAATCAAATGAAAACATTTATATTAGCTAAAAGTTTATTTAAAGTTTAAAGAATACAAATTAAATAATAGGGCTCATTTGTTTAAATATTAAAAACTGATTTTCGTCTTCAATATTTTAGATTTTTAAGAAAAAATAAAGTTAATTTGTGTTTGTTTATCATGATGGAAATGGCTTTTTTTTTTATTTATTTAAAATCTATCAAAAAACAATTTTCAATATAAGCTACTCAAAGCTGTTCCGATTTCAAGCATCTTTTTTAGCTTTACAAGATTCTAATTTTGTACAAAAGTGGTAGCAAATTGATAAGTAAATTTAAACAGTTCATTATGTTAATCGTTTTAATTACCTGATTGCCAGTATCCACCCCAAACCCGAGCAACAAACGACCAATGATAAGCATTCCAACATTTATAGCAAAACCATTTAGCAAGGCACCAATAAGGAAAAACAAACCACCTATAAACATTGAAGGTTTACGTCCAAGCAATCTTGTTGTAATTGAAGCAAAGAAGAGGCTACCAATGCTGCAAGTATAACGAAGATGTGAACAATGTGAGGAAGTGATGTCAAATTTGCAATAATGACTCTCGCTTCCAGATTCATCTTTCATTGTTATACACAGATGGAAAGAACTTGATTAAGAACGGTTCCATAGAAGTCACTCCTCCGGTAATACCAAGGTCATAACCAAATAGAAGACCTCCCATAGCAGCAACAAAACATGTCACCAACACAAAGGCAGTAACCTCGCCTTCATGATGTCTTCCTCCTCCACTCGGTACAAATGCTCCTCCTGCCATATTTTTAATATTATCTCTTTTTCTTTTATTGGTATTCTTTGATATTGTTCTCAAACAATGATTGTCGCAATATATAATGTTTTGATGTTTTTATGATAAGATTTGACAAACAAAAAGTTATCTGTTGTAAACATACAATCTATTAATTCATGAAATTTTCATTGTTGGATTTGGTGTTATGGTCCTGGCCTAACAACTTAGGATAACAAAAACAAAACGTTGTCATCTAGTTATTTGGTTGAACGAGGCATATTTTACTCAATAAATTAAAAGCATAAAACTATTAAAATAATATTCAAAAGTTAAATAAAATTGTTATTTATACATTTGTAGGAAAGTATTTTGTCTTAATTATAAAATTTATAGAGTATACGTGAGAAGATGAATTTCAATATAAAGAATTGATTCAAATTGCACATAGTTATTTTTTCGTAACTAAAAATAATG
>PGWS01032311.1:0-22342 GCA_002896235.1 Cicer reticulatum
ATTGATAATCAATTCAACAAAAGAACCTTTTATGAACTAATGATCAACACGGTCCCAAGGAGTTGATTCTAATCAAAGGTTCTCGCTTACATGTATTGATCAACTACTAGTCAAGATTATGCAGTAATATGTCTACAGATCAATCAAGATACATGCATGTCAAACAATATTAATCATACAAACATAAAATGCAAATAATAAAGAGTAAGGGTTAGAGAATAATGCACCAAGGTTTATCCTGGTTCAGCTGTCACTATGACAGCCTACATCCAGTCCTGACAATCCACTGGATTTCAGCTTTTTCTTCATAAGAAAGAATTGAGACTTGTTTACAGATTGTCCAGTTTCCTCGAAACCTATCTATCTAACTCAAATTCTTTCCTTATGCTTAACCCCTTGATCCTTGCAGTCACTCGTCAGACTTACACAAGGTCAAGTACAGTCCTTCTTGATGATGCCTCTCACCCAAGAAGATCGCCACCAGTTTCTAGCTGGATTTTTCAACAGTCATTTCTTTACGAGTATTTTGTTACAACAAAATAAAAGAAAGTACCAAAATGTGTCTTCAATCTTGATCATGTATCTCACACGAATCTGGTTGTTCATGAGTGTTTATGAGAACATTGGTTTTTTCCTCACCAGAATCTTTTTCAGCTCTCTTAATGTTATGGATAATCTTTTTGGTCTTGATCTGAAAAAGCAATATCAGAATGTTATCAATAATGTTCTTAAGAGTTCTTCAGTGTTCTGAAGTAATTCAAGTATTATGATGTGTTATTGAGAGAATGCTTAAAACTGTTTATATAGTTTTCTGAAAAACAACTACTAATCGATTTACCAATCGATTCATTAAGTTATAAAACAGGCCTAATCGATTTGCCAATCGATTTGCCAATCGATTATCGCGAGTCTTTGTTTTTCTTGAACTTGAAAAACATATAAACCAATCAATTTCCCAATCGATTCGTTTAAAAACACTTTCAGAAATTATGTGCAAGACTTATATGATCGATTGCATAATCGATGTCAGGTGTTTTGTTCCCAATACTAAAAGTCACCACAATCGATTACTTATCGATTTATTAAGTCACTTAATCGATTTCACAAATTAACTAATCGATTTGGCCACAAACTGAGAGTTCACTGTGTTTCAGAAATTTTGTTTCAATCGATTTGCCATCGATTGTGTTCAAACAGTGACTTAGCATTCATGTTAATCGGCAGTTGCCAACGATTTGGTGTATTTTCTGAAAAGTTCTTACAGTTGTTTAGTTCAATCAATTTCCCAATCGATTGATACCAAACTTAACATGATGAAATCCTCACAATAGATGTCCAATCGATTGTGTTTGTCCAGGTATGTACTTTTGTTGAATGGTTATTTAGCAATCGATTGCCAATCGATTAGCCTAGCAATGGATTGTCCCCTGTGACTTTCCCAACGATTTGTTTCAATCAGTTTTACTTTGTGAGTGCACAATCGATTTGCCAATCGATTAGCCTGTAAACAGGTTGCCTACTGATTGCGCAACATTTTTATTTCTAATTGTGCTAGTCCGATTGCCTAATCGGATTGTGTAACCACAACAGTATGTTTCCTTACAACCTTTTATGAAAATCGATTTCCTAATCGATTTCCTCAGTAAGATATGTTGATTTTCTTGAGTCCAAGAATGTTCTCAAGTATGTAGGTTGAGTTGTTTGTTCCTGAATCTTGCTCAGTTAAAATGTTAGATTATCATATGATGTATGAAACATTGTATATTTGTCATTATGTCCAAAATTAGGATTAATGAGGACTAGTCCACAATCTCCCCCTTTTGCATAAGTGACAATCATACAATTTCTAACTTGAGTTGAGCATTTCAGATATATATAACAACTATATAATGACAATCATATGTACCGTATCAGATCATACAATCAGAATATCAGATTATAGTAAACTGCTATATACAATATCAGAGTCATTTTTATATTAGTCAGTCATCAGAGTAAATAGTAAAAAATAGTAAAATAGCACAACAGTAAAAGCATCATAAAAAAATTATAAACAAACAAATAGAAGGTGGGCTCAATTTTTTAGAGTAAGCCGAACAAAATGGTATCTTTTAGTGATGAATCTTGTCTTAAAGGGTCCTTGCACTTCCAATGATTAGAGTTCAGTATGAGAGTAGATGTACTTCCATCCAGATCTTTCCTTCTAACTTATCTTGACTGTTTTTGACCTGATCATATTCATCCTTTGAAGATTTGCCAAATCTTTTGATTTGCTTGTATTCTTTGATTTTTCAAGTTCTTCTGGTTTGTTTGCATTTGCTTGCTCTTGTTCTAGTAAACTTGCACAATCATTATCTTGCTTTGACTTTTCAAGGTCAAGTTGTTTATTATAATTTAACATGTATGGGATTCTTCCACAATATGAGTTCCCTATTAAACACTCTATAAGTCTTAGATCTTCAGAGTATCCAATGAACACTTTTGAGATCTAAATCAAATTTACCAAGATTATTTTAGTGTTCAACATATTATAAGTACAACCAATTGGTTTAAAATAAGAGATGATAGGCTTTTTTACATTTCCACAATTCATATGGTGTTTTATTCAATATAGATCAATGAAATTCTATTTTGAATATACACATGCATATTAATGTTTACATCCCGAAGTGTTTTGCAACATCCATATCATAAAAGTTCTGGTCATTTCTTGGAGTGATCTATTCTTCTTTCTACAATTCCATTTTTTTGGGGTGTTCTACGAGAGGAGAAGTTGTGAGAGTTCCATTCTCATCACAAAAACTTTCAAAGAACTTGTTTTCAAATTTTTACAATCTAGACCCTTTTCTTCATTATTTGTTTGCAAAATGTGATAACACTTCTGTGCGATTCATCCTTATTCTTAAAAAAAATTTACCATGTCCACTATGTAATCATCTACTATAACATGCCATCATTTCTTTCCACTTAGAGAGACTGCTTTCACTGCCCAAAGAGATCTATATGTAAGAGTCAAAGGGGAAATTTGGGAGTATAGACTAGTTCTTATGAGTAAAGGAGTTATTTGTTTGTTTTCCTTTTTGACAACCTTCACACTAATTTCAGTTTTGTAATTAAGCTTGGGTAGACCTCTAACAGTTGAAGTTATTTTGTTTTGAAATTAATCTAAGGTTTGCATGACCTAACCTTTTGTGAATTAGTTTTATCTCATTTACTAACATAAGACACTTACCTCTTGTTTCTCTAAATAACATATTTATCTTATAAATGTTGTTTTCCTCTGACTGTAAAGAGTACATATCCCTCCTCTAACTAATTTCCTTGCATGTTTTTAATTGAATATAATATCATAATTATTTGACTAACTGACTAATACTTAATAAACTATATGCTTAAGACCTTTAGCAACTAGACATCTTAATAGAAAGGGAAGTACCATTATCAAGCATACTTTGACCAATGATTTGGCCTTTATGCTTTCCCTTTCTGAGTGTCAATGCGATCGCATGACTCTTAAAGATTTTCTCCGAATTCAAAAACACCACCCTTGTGCCTCAATTGGATCAGAACTGTCTCGAAAAGGGTGGTGGATTTGTTCTTAGAAATTCAGAGTCCAATGTATTAAGGTTACTCTGCTATGTGCGTCATTCGTCCAACGCTTGTTACCAATATCAAACATAATACTAGAAAATTTCATGACAATAACAGGAAATCCTATAATCCCACATTTAATTTTTTTTAAGAAAAAAATAGATTACAAATAATAAAAATAAAATAAAGTAAACCCACAACACTTCTGATATAGGTTCGACATGGCTCTAACCCCAAAAATGTAGTCATCTAGTTACGTGGGTTTAACAATTGAGATATAATGATGAAAACATTCATATATTATATAATACGAGAATATGGTACTAATAAGAAAATATGAATTGTCCGGATTGAAATATATTGTAAAATCCCTAAAATACAATTCTCACAATAGAAATAAAATATGATGTAGACACTATGTCTACTTATTCTTGATCTACCAATCTAATCTAAGGAAATTATCTCTTCTCAAAGGATGGTAAACTTCTCAGCTTCTTGACGTCATTAAAGTATAGTCTATGGAAAACAACACTTTAATGAGATACAAATCCTTGTGAATAATACACACATTTTTAAAAAATCATGAATACCTGTGTTCTCCATAAATATTCCTTAGAATATAAAAAATATAAATAACCATCTATAAACCAATTACTTTCAATAGTTAATAAAACTCATCCACATAAATTAATAACTCACATCTATAATATCAAATACATATATTTATTATGTAGAAATCAATCAATCAATTCAATGGCGTCACACCGTAATATGGAAATGTACTACTTCCGCGAGTGAGTATTTATCTCATCATGTGAGCATATCATTAGTGGTGGGATACAAGACTCATCCATGTAGAATTTAAAACTCATCTAATTGGAGCACATAACTCGTCAGGTAAATAATTGTGGGCTACAAGACCCATCATATGGAGTATAACCTCAAATCTCAATACAATAACAATAAAAATAATTCCAGTTTTATAACAATCATCTTCATAAATTATATATAGATTATAATATTTAGTTTGATATACAATAACAATCATGCAAGGAAACATAATAAAATATCTTTAAAGAATAACATATTTCATAATCATTAAAAAAAATAACAGCAATTCAACAAACAAATATAATAAATCAAATAATAATCTAATATTGTATTTCATAAAATCTCAATTTAATAGAGTTATGGTTTTTGATAAATATATTTATAGGCAAAATACAATCAAGTATATATAACTGCTTTTTCCCCAATCTCAAATTCCCAAAATAAATGTATAATAAAGGGGCGATTACTAACATGTAAGTAAAAGTTGAATATTTCCTTGATTAATTTTTTCGTCACTGCCAAAAGGTATATGCTTTTCATTTTTTAATTTTTGCATGAGTTTATGTACAACTTTTGTGTCTCAGTAATACTATCTCTTATGAACTTTTGGTCTTAATGGAGATATAATTTTTGTTTGATTTTGTTTGACTCTTTAATACTTAGAAAATTAGTAATTAGATAACAAAATATTATTATAATAGTTTTGTTTCTTACTATTTATTGCTTATAAGTTTTTAACAAACAAAACAACTTTCTATTATTACCTTATAAGTCTCTAACAAACAAAACAACTTATTATTGTTAGTTTGCTACCTTATTTTAAGTAAATTGGTTATTGAAAGAAAAACAAAATATTATTTGTCTTAAAAAAATATATTAAACAACTGTTCTTATAATAAAATTAAAGCACATCAATAATAATAAATAATAATAATAATATAATATAATATAAAAATATATATATAATAATAATATATATAATAATAATAATATAATAATAATCATAATAATCTATAACTTAAAATATTTAAATATTGAAATTTTAATTATTTTTAATCTTTTAATTTTAGGATGTTACATCACTCAAAATTCAAAACGAATTTCAAGGAGTCTATTGTAGTGAGCCTATGCTGCAACTTGACCCATCTCTTAAATCTACTCAAGTTGAAGTTGATAGCCCTCAAACTCTTGAACCTACTCGGAGACGAAAATCGTCGACCAAGTCATAGAAGATAGTTCAGTAAAATTTGGATAGTTGATATGATTCGTATGTAAAGTTCAATTAAAACCTTCAATGATTTATATTTTTAGTTAAGGAGACTAATTTTTTATTGTGGGTTTAAGGTAATAATGGAAGTAGTAACGAAGCCACTAATTTAGAAAGTTAAAGATTGTTTGCAAAACTAATATGGAGGAAGGTGGTTCTTGAATGGAAATCAAGTTGGCCAACCCCATTGAACAGTGTAGTTTTTGACCTTTTGGGGGCAGTTTTTGGATTCTCTTGCAACCTAATTGGCTAAAATTTCCCAATTAGTTATGAAATGTGGCCTGAATATTCCTCAGATTACAAGAAATTCTTATTAAAGAGGTAAATGTTGGGAAAAATCAGAGATAATCAGAGATGATTATCTCAATATGCGAAATATTTTTCCCAACCACCTATGCAGATAAATGGTCAAAGATAGAAAATACAATTCACATCCAGCAAAAATAATTGGCAAAATAAAATTTGAGAACAAACAACAATTTTTAACGTGAAAAATTTTCCTCAAATTGAAGAGAATACAAAACCACAGGACCATATCAGTAAAAAACTTTTCACTATAAAAATCATGAGTATACCATAGTCTTCCTAATAACACTGGGGAACATTAATCAACAATAACAACAGCCTAACAACCTTCCACTAAAGTGTGTATTCTAAAGTAACTCTTAGATAAGGTAAAACTACTCAAACTGTATATTAAAATAACAAACTCAGTGGTAGAAATAACCTATCAAAATTGTAGATCAAGCGGAACAAGTTTGCTACACACGTGTTACCACCATTGGAAGTCAATTTTTCTTCTTCTTCTTCTCTTGATGTTGTGCGGCTGCCTTTTTCTCTACTAAAATAGAGATTTCAAATCCCTTTTATTTTTCCTTCATATGGGTCAAGCCCAATAAAACACTTTGTTTTTTTTTTTTCTTTAAATAATAATATAATAATAATAATAATAAAAATAATATAAATAATAATAATAATAATAATAATAATAATAATAAAATTGGTGGGTTCCACTTGGGGAGTGCGTTCATCCAACAAATCTCCCTCTGACGACTCAAGTTGGAAGGTACTGCTCAGCCATGTCAAATTTCTTTCTACAACATATCATCTTTGACACAGGGAAGACCTTCTTAATCATATCGGAACCATTCTCATTGGCATGAATCTTTTCAATTGTAAATGATTTCATTTCTAATGCATCTGATATCCAATGATATTGCACCTCAATATGCTTCGACTTTGCATGAAAAGTTGGATTCTTGCTGAGATGGATCGCACTCTGACTGTCACATAATAACACAAACTTGTCTTGCTTGAGGCCTAAATCATGTAGGAATTTCTTCATAAATGAGAGTTCTTTCGAAGCTTCAATTGTTGCAATGTACTCCGCTTCAATAGTAGATAAAGCAACACACTTTTGTAATCTTGATTGCCAACACACAGCTCCCCCTGCAAACGTCGTCATATAACTAGAAATAGATTTTCTAGAATCAAGATCACCTATGATATTTGCATCTATGTAGCCATCCAACATAGGTTCACCACCATCCAACACACTTTGGAAATGCCTCTGAGGTATCTGAGAATCCACTACACTACTTGCAAATGATCTTTACAGGGATTAGAGATAAACCAACTAATAACTCCAACTGTATGAGCAATATATAGCCTTGTGCATACCATATCATACATCAAACTACCATATGCGGATGCATAAGGAACCTTCTTCTTCTCTTCTTTGTTTTTCTCACTTGTAGGACATTGAACGGAATTCAATTTAAAATGATTAGCAAGTGGAGTACTAACAGGTTTGCAATTGCTCATGTTGAACCTCTCTAACACTTTCTCAATGTAATTGTATTGAGACAACCACAATTTATTATTCTTCCTGTCACGAGTAATTCTCATGCCCAGAATTTGCTTTGCATGATCCAAGTCTTTCATTGCAAAAGACTTGTTCAAATCTTTCTTTAGAGATTGAATCTTCTTAGTGTCATAACCAACAATCAACATGTCATCCACATATAACAAGAGAATACTATAATCACCATAGGGAATTTCTTGACAAACACACAATGGTCAGAAGTAGTTTTACCGTATCCATGTTTCTTCATGAAAGAATCAAATTTCTTATACCATTGTCGAGGAGTTTGCTTGAGCCCATAAAAAAATTTCTTTAATTTACACATAAACTGCTCTATACCTTTGACTTTGAAACCTTCTGGTTGCTCCATATAGATCTCTTCCTCCGAATCGCCATAAAGGAATGCAATTTTCACATCAAGTTGTTCAACTTCTAGGTTCAAACTCGAACATGCTGCTAACCCAAACACAACTCAAGGAGATGACATCTTCACTACAAGTCAATACCTTTACTTTGATTAAAACCTTTCACAACCAATTTTCTTTATATCTTGGTTGAGAACTATTCTCTTCTGTAACACCCTAAATTTTATAATAAACAATTTTATTAGTTAAGTACGAATATGAATTTTATATTATTTCTAATAATATTTTATTAGTTAAGTACGAATATGAATTTTATATTATTTCTAATAATATTTTAATAGTTAAGTACGAATATGAATTTTTATATTATTTCAAAACCATGAAGATTGTCCTAAATTGATTTCAAAAGAAACATATAAACATTAATCATTTAGATACAACCATCAACACATTCAAGTGATTTAAAATTAAAATCCACGTTTTAAAATACTTTTTTTTTCCTTCTCTTTCTCAATTAGTAGACCTTTTATCATGCGATCCCCCATTTTTTTTGTTCCATTATAAATCACTGATGAGTTCTTAAAATCTAAAACTCTAATATCAAGTCATACTCTAATGAGTTCATAATATCATAATCAGTCAATAAATCATTCCAAAGGAAATATCCCAACACACTAGCTATCCAATATTCATATCAGCCACTCTAAACCAACATAACAACAAATCCTTTCTATTTTCTAAAAAAAGACACGTAGTAAAATATGATGTAAATTTTCATCTATTTTAAATATTACATAAAATCAAATCAACAAAAATTCAACTCAATTTAATTTCTTTAAAATAATCAAGAGTAATTCAAACAAAAATTATTTGCATTTTACAAAATAACTTAACATCAGTTCCTTCAAATGTCATTTTTTAAAAATTAAAAAAAAAAAATCAAGGCTTAATTGCAGTTTTGGTCCCTCTATTTTAGCTGAATCGCGAAACTAGTCCCCCAATTTTGTTTCTCCTCAGTTTTGGTCCCCAAACAGAATTTTAGTCCAAAATTTGATGAAATTTCATCTTTTTTGCATTTATTTAAGTCACATCATGCCTCAAGATCTTATTTGCAACAATTGTACCTGAAATCTATGATCATAAATGGTGTAGTACAGATTTAAAAAATGAAATTTCATCAAGTTTTGGACCAAAATTCTGTTTGGGGACTAAAACTGGAGAGAAACAAAATGGGGGGACTACTTTCGCGATTCAGCTAAAATAGGGGGACCAAAACTGCAATTAAGCCAAAAATCTAAGGTCTAACAACCTTAATATTCAAGAATTAATATTATTAATATATTGAATTTCCTAATATTTCACAACTATTACTAACATTTTAAATTGAATTCATTAGCAAGATCAACACTTCAATAATGACCTAAAGGCAAGATATAAATAGTCAATCAATAACTAGTTTATTACGTCGATTAATTAACAATTTCAAAAATATAGCTAGTCAATTAAAAAAATTATTAATAGCTATCACCATAACAAGGAGCAAATTCAAATTTAGAAACACAATGCCACAAATTCAATCAAAAGGTAATTACGTAATCATGTCAACATTCAAATTAAACTCAAATCTTAACAAATACACAATACAACAAACAAAGCAAACAATTAACGGTTAACAATTATCTTCAAAAATAAGAGAAATCCACAACAAACAAGATAAAGCAAGTACTTAAACAATTAACAATAATTTTCATGAATCAGTATGCAATAGTAAAATACATACCACTTAACACAAGTATATATAAGTAAGTATTTCAACATTAAATGGGAGCACAGGTAAAAAAAACAATTGACTCAAGGTTGATAATTCTAACTGACATATAACCCACTCAGTCTAATTGGACAGACCTGCTCTGATACCACTAATGTGACACTCTAAATCCCAAAATAATATATATATATATAATATATATATATATATAATTTATATAATATCCTATAAAATTTGTAGCGGATAATAAAATTTATTTCCAATAAATAAAATCTTTTTATTTTTAAGGATATCAGTTTCTCAAAAATCAAAAGGAACACTTTAAACTTATTTTCTCCATTAAAATAGTGTAATCTCAATAAGCTTGATTTAAGTATTATTACGTGATTTAATTTAAAAACTTACTAGTACTTCTAATATTTTCATACAAAAATTCGTTTCAAATTAAATAAGTAAAATACAATTTAAACCCCATATTTGGTGAAATAATTGTGATTCCAATTTGCGTTTGAGATGACGGTCTTAATGGAGTATCATAGGCCAACGAGGGGAGAAAATAAATATTAAAAATTTACGAAGTGAAGATTATTTTGTCATCATATAGGTAGGGACTGGCAAGCCTAGTGATTTTGGAGAAGTACAACTGATAAGCCTGATCGTGGAGGTCTGCTGTCGAGCCTTAAGGCAAGATTGTAACACCTTGGAGGTATTCGGGTGGGGAATTCCTAGATGACTTGGAGGTAGCACTCCAAATGTCGGGAGCTACCATTCAACACACGTTTACCTCGACTGTCACGCATATGTGTCTCGGGTTGAGTTGAGGGGATCTATGAGGGCAGGGCCAATTTGAATTCACTGTCCATCGGAATGGTGGCATAGTATCAAGCCTCCAAACTAAGTACTTAAGAGTTAGAATGGCACCACATTGTGAGGTAGAGTCTAAGCTCATGCATAGCATTGCATTTGATTATGATTGTTTTGTTGTGATTAATATGTATCGTGAGTGCTGATAATTTTTCTTAGACAATTTGAAGTTATAGTGAAATTTATTGGTTTTCCTTGAGTGATTTTGACTTTTTAATGTAATATTTTCTTGATGGAATGTTTGTGTAATGATACGGTTCTATTATGATTGTTTAAGTGTACTTCTTAGTTGTATTATACTGTGATCGTGATTTCGAAACTCACATCCTTCGTTGTTTGTGTTTGACTGGTTTGACCCTGTGTTTGTGAAATCGCAGTTATTACAAGTTAATGAATCTTGAAGTTCAAGTTTGGAAGGAACCACGCTCTGATATGCGATACCGAAAATAAGGGCTTAAATTGTATTTTACTTATTTAATTGGAAACGAATTTTTGTATGAAAATCTTTGAAGCACTAGTAAGTTTTTAAATTAAATCAAGTAATAATACTTAAATCCAGCTTATTGAGTTTACACTATTTTAATGGAGAAAATAAGTTAAAAATGTTCCTTTTTGTTGTTTAATATGACCTCTATTGTTTAAAAACGTGTATGACAGTCTTTTAAAAAATTCAACAAGATTGATAATCAATTTAACAAAAGAACACTCTTGTTAAACTAATGATCAATCACAGTTCCAAGGAATTGATTCTAAGCGAAGGTTCACACTTACATGTATTGACCAATTACTAGTTCAGCACATACAGTAATTGTTCTACAAATTAATCAAGATACAAGCATGCAATCAAGATTAATCATACAATCATACAATGATAATAAAGAGTAAGGGATAGAGAGAAGTGCACCACGATTTTTATACTGGTTCAGCCGTCTATCAGACGACCTACGTCCAGTCCCGAAACTAAACGATTTTGGCCTTTTTCAATAGAATCTTTTAGAGTGTTTTACAGATGTTCCAGCGCTCCCGGCCTATCAATCTTAAAAATCTCTCTCTATTCTATTTGGCAACCACTGTATCACAGAGTTTCTCTACAAACTCTTCCAAGATCACAGTGAAGCTTCTTCTTGATGAGCCCTCTCAACAATGAAGATAACTACCAGTTTCACTACTGGATTTTGAGCAGTTCTTTCTTTACAAAGTGTTTGTTACAGAAAATATAAAAGATATACAGAATTTGGTCTCAATCACTTGCAATGAATCTCACACAAGAAGTTGTTTGTCCATTTGAGTGTTTGTGAGATCATTCTCTTTTTCTCTCAAGAGGTCTTTTTCAGCTCTCTATTGATTATGAATAATCGTTGGTTCTGGGTCTGAAAAAGCAATATCAAAGGTTATTCAAATGTTATCAAGAGTTATTAGAGAAAGTGATTGAAAACCGTTTATATAGTTTCTGAAAAACAACATATAAATCGATTTCCCAATCGATTCATTAATGTACTAAAGCAGGCTCAATCGATTAGCCAATCGATTATCGCAAGTCTTGTTTTTCTTGAATCTTGAAACTACATAAACTAATTGATTACCTAATCGATTATTTTAAAATACTTTTCAGAAAATTATGTGTAGTTAATAGTTGACTCGATTGCATAATCGATTTAAGATGTTTTGTTCCAACAACGAGATCAAAACAATCGATTACCCAGTCGATTCATTAAGTCACATAATCAATTCATTAATACAGATAATCGATTTGGCCATATATTGAGTGTTCCCTGTAACTCAAATTTTTGTGTCAATCGATTTTCCAATCGATTGGGTTTAAAACAGGGATTTAGCTTATTTCAAGTAAATCAATGTGCCAATCGATTAAGTGTTATGTTCCTGAAAAATGATTTTACCAGTTTGTTAAGTTCAATCGATTGCCTAATCGATTGATACCAAACTTGTTTCAAAGGAATTTTTCACAATGGATTGTCCAATCGATTGTGTTTGTCACAGACCATGTTCCTTATAAAATTTTATTTATGCAATCGATTAGCGAATTAAATGGCTTGGCCCTGTGACTTGCACAATCGATTTGTCAATCGATGTATCTAATCAGTTTTAGTCTTTGTGATTTAAACAATCGATGTACCAATCGATTAGGGTGCTAAACGGCTTGCCTCTGACTTGCACAATTTTTATCAATGATTGTGCCAGTCGATTGTGTAATCACAGACTACACACTTTCATACAACCCTTTTACATAATCGATTGCCTAATCGATTAGCTCAGTAGATTTTCCAACTTTTGTTGATTCCTTGAGTTCCAAGCTATTGTCTCAAGTATGTAGGGTTGAATTGTTGTTCCTGAAATTACTCAGTTAAAATGTTAGATTTATCACATGATGTATGAACATTGTATGTTTGTTCGTTATGTCAAAATTAGGATTAATGGGACCTAAGTCCAACAATCTCCCCCTTTTTGCATAAGTGACAAGCATACAATTTTAACTTGACTTTAGCATTTCAAGGAATTTACCAAAGTAGGTACCAGTAACAGATCATAATATCAGAGCATAAGTACCAATACCATTTATCAAAATATGAGTAGTCATCAGAGCAACAAATTTTCAGCAGCAGCAGAAGTAGCATGTAAAAGTTATTACCACAAGTTATAATGTCTTTCCCCCTTTGCCCGTTAATGCAAAAAGCAGTAACAAGAGAGAGTAGCAAAATGAATTTTCTCCCCCTATGTTAGTAAACATAAGCACCGGGGATAATTAATGGTTTCAGAGCAAACAAATATCAGTGTATCAGAGCAAAAACATATGCAGATTAAACAGATTATGGCAATAGATCAGAGAACAATTGAATAAACATGCTCATATGTCATATATGGAAGAAAATATTACAGCAATAACAAGACATTACAACACAACAAAGAACCTAAAAACCTAATCACCTAAACTAGGCTGTTCCTCACTATTAGTCAAGGGAGAGGTAGAGACCGATGTATTACCCTCAGCAGGTGTCTCCTCAACGTGAGGTTCAGAACTATCTAGGGGAGTGGGATTCTGTTCCTATGTTGCTTGCAGGCCGATATCCGCAATATCTTCAAAAGATAGCTCAATGCCCAAATGAACTTGTATCGCATCAACATTCTGAACAACTGAGTTCAGAGATGTCTGGAGTATCTTCAAAGCAGCTTCCATTCGATCATTTGACGCTTGCATCTTAGCGTTGTGAGCCGCTTGAGCTTCCATGAACTCTAGCATCTTTGCGAAGAACTCAGGAGTGGCTGCCACTGGCTCAGCAGCTTGTTGTGTAGAAGGCTGAACAGGTTCAGCATTTGGTAGGGGCCTCATCCAAATACCATTCACCCTTTTCAATTGCATCTGATTGACAATTGATTCACCAAAAATAAGGGTGCTTTCTGAAGATTCTTCATCGGACAAGGACACCTTGAAATGTCTCAGATCTTGGTTATAACTGGGGATAGGGCGAGCATCAGCTTGCTTTGCGACATGCTTCCAAGATTGTCGTCTCAGCACTATCCATAGTCCAGCTCATCAGTGAGACTCATTTGACAGTCCCGACAGCAAAACACAGTAAGTCCCAGCTTCTGGAACACGACAGATGCCATAGGTTTTACCGATCAAGAATGTAGATTTCACCAGCATCCTGGTTTCTTTATGAAGATGTACATAAGCATCTTGATGATAGAGACCTTTACAATATGACCAATACGCAGCGAAGTCAGCTTGCGAATACAGAAGCTTTACCGACCATCAGTCCTTGCACATGCAGTGGTGGATCTATCAAATGAAACTTCAATCCAGCCGTCATCCGCAGTTTTTGCCTCAGAACTGCATACATTAAAGTTTACCCATGAAAGCTGCAGTCCTTTCTTTAAGAGACAGACGTTGACAGAGATGTTGAATCTTCATAATACCACATGAATAATCTTCTTAGCTCTTTTGACTTGCCAACAATGCAGCTTGAAGCCTATATCAGCCATCAGCTTCTATTGATGAGTGGAATAGACAATTATGCTCTCTATTAGACTTCAGATAAGTGTCAAGTGTGACAGAGAGAAAGCTTTCAAGACACATGAAACCTCAAAGCATGCGTCTTCTTGGTTACATGATAGCACCATCTGAATCAAAATAGGAGAAAATCCAGATTGAACACTAGCCTCATGGATTCTCTGTTCTTATTTAGGAATTCAGGTCGGATTAACAGATAATCTGTAGCTTTATTCCTGTTTTAAGTCTCACCTATTCTTTGGAGGAGGAGAAGAAAATCCGTGTTTCTTCTTTTTCATGAGCTTAACCTCCTTACCATCAAGAATTTAGACCATGAACTTCAATAGGAGGCTCTTTGACGTATTCTATCTAGAAATTTTCGCGCCTTATTCAATTTCACATGCTTTGGCTCTTAGTGCAAGTTATTTTGTGGGTCAGGTAATGGAGAACACACGTCCTTTAATTCACATGGCTCTGGTGTGGCGTCGAGAATGGAGTTCGCAAATAGGACCCTACTTTAGTGAAGATCAGTGGTGATGGACATGATCAGAAGAGGTTTGTATTGTTCTAATAAAAACTCACAAGCAAAATAATGTAGGTATTAGATATACCAATTTTTTCCATTGAATGCAGAGATAAGTCAGGGATGGTTGGGAAAAACAGAGTATTGAGAAATAACAGAGCGACTTGAGAAATTCTGGAAAAATTTGAGAAGAAATCGATTGGTAACTGTTCCTTTTTAAACCTTCAGACGCGCCAATCGATGTCCAAATCGATTATGTTACCGTTGCTGGAGAAGCACAATCGATTTAGTAATAATTGCATCTAACGGCTAGTAAAAGCAAGTCACAACGGTCATATCGTGAATCGATTCCCAAATCGATGTCCTTTATTTACTCAATCGACATCCAAATCGATGTCTTTAAAGTGGAGAATATGAAATACTGAACCAGTCGATTTCCAAATCGACGCTCGGGATTGAGTCTAAAAAACGTTCCAATTTTTGAAATCTGGGGCCACACAATCGATGTTTCAATTGATTCTTTAAACTATATACCACGCTTGCAATCGATTACCCAATCGATTGAACTGGAAATAGTTCAAGCACCAGAAGTTTCCTGTGATTTGGTACAAAGATCATATCTCACTAGGATCTAAGATCCCTAGTTTCATCCAAATATAAAGGAAGCTTTCTCTGGGCAAAGCTTTGGTAAAGATGTCAGCCAGCTGATCAGCTGTATTGACATATTCCAGCTTAATGATCCCATTTTGAAATTGGTCCCTTATAAAATGATGCCTTACCTCTATGTGCTTGGTCCTAGAATGCATCACTGGATTCTTAGTAATGCTGATTGCACTTGTGTTATCACACAAGATAGGTACAGTCCCTAAGTCAACACCAAAATCAGATAAGTGTTGCCTCATCCAAAGGATCTGTGCACATCAACTACCAGCGGCAATGTACTCAGCTTCAGCTGTTGATAGTGCAATGTTGGTTTGTTTCTTGCTAAACCAAGACACAAGGGAGTTTCCTAGTAAGTGACAAGTACCAGAAGTACTTTTCCTATCTAGTTTGCATCCGGTAAAATCTGAATCTGAATACCCAACTAAAGTACAGGTTGATCCCTTAGGATACCACAAGCCTAGACTCTTAGTCCCTACTAGATATCTGAAAATCCTCTTTACGGCACTAAGGTGAGACTCTTTTGGATTGGATTGGTATCTTGCACACATGCAGACACTGAACATGATGTCAGGCCTGCTTGCTGTAAGATATAGCAAGGATCCTATCATTCCCCTAAACCTTGTAACATCTACAGGTTTACCTTTCTCATCTCTATCTAAGTGATTTCCTTGACTCATGGGAGTATCAATGGACTTAAAGTTATCAAAACTGAATTTCTTTATCAAATCATTACAAAATTTAGTATTGACTAATGCATAAACATGCCTGCTTGCTTTGTATAAGTCTTTGAGATATGCCCAAGATCGGCCTCATCAAGACAGTTGATCCATCATTGATATTGTCAAATTTACCTGATTCTTAAGATATTTCAAAAGCTTTGCACCTTGTTGTATTGTTTGTAGATCCAAAGATTATTCATCAACATAGACTGTGGACCAGCAACAATATCTATTCGCATGTTCTTTGTATGATTGTTCGGTCTTGTCACATTTCCTCTTGGAAAATAAATTGTTGATAGTGATAAGGAATTGTAGAGCTTCTCTTAGCAAGCTTTGGAGCTTGTTTTCAAACCCATAGAGGGCTTTGATAGCTTGTAAGACATAGATTACGAGAGTTAATCATGATTTATACTCAAAACCAAGTGTTTGGCTAACAAAAACTTCCACTCTTGTATATCACCATTGAGAAAGCGACTTTCACATGCCCTTTGAATGAAAGTATGAATACCAGAAGTCCTTCCAACAGACATAAAGCACAGCGTGGATAGTTATGGCTTCAATCCTAGCTACAGGGCGATCTCAGTGTTCATACCTAAATAATTTCCATATACTCGACTGACTGTAAACCTCCTCGCTACTAGGCCTAACTTGTTCCTGTGGTTGTGCGATCTTTTCCAAATTCATATAGGTGTCCTACCTCACACCATCCTTTGATTCCTAATGTGTGTGCATTACCTTCTGGTATTAAGAACTACTCAGCATATCACGCGTGTTTCTCTCAAATTGTTATTAGACTACTCTTAGTCATTAGAAAGTATCAACTCACTATCCTATATAGAGGCTATCTTATACGTAAGGCGGTTCAATTTGAGACACCAGAGTAGATGTAAAGTTAACAGAACTGTCTGTAAAGTTTCTCATCTATTGTCAACTCCCTATGAAATAACAGATTTAACTAGATCTATGCGGTGGACATCCTCTCATTTGCATATAACCAATTACACATATAGTGTATATTCCTGTTAATATGCATATTTGGTTATATCTCTATATCCTAGACCAGATTTCATTAACATGTCTCTGGTTGCTAAGTATGACACGTTTATCTTTAGTCTACTAGTGAACTTCAATAAATGAGAATATATGATGCAACGCTTTTTCTTTCAAGTTCGATGAATCTTGCAGATGGATGATTCAGATGTGTAGAATCCTATAATCAGGCTCGTTACATACAAATCATCAATTTCCTTATGAGTCATTTTGCATTTGTGTTCAGCATTTTCTTTGTACTCAGCAACTGTTGTATTGAGTAATTCAGAGTATATCATCATGCAGTTCACTGAGAAGCTTCTTGTCAAGTCTCATCATAAGATGGCATTTAGATTGAGAGCGAACCTCACTATCAGATTCTCACTTTAGTGTTTGCCATTAGACATGGAATTGCATTCTGATTCTACTGAAGAGTAAGACAGAGCATTCTTACTTTTCTTGATAGAGTACTTGCCTTTAGTTTTGTAGTTCTATTTCTTGTTCTGTATGACTTGTGTAAGCACTAAGAATGATATATATGGACCTATTTTACACCTCATAAGCAGGTGATTGTCTTGCTGTCACTAGGTTTAGAACTTGATAGCTTTCTGGAAACTTGTTGTCTTTCTTTTCAGAAAATGTTTGTTATTGCTTTATTGATAAGTGAATACCATCTCTCAAGGCTCATATTACTACAGTCCAGTCTCACTGCTTGACTCATCTTGAAGCAGCTTTTCTTGTATCAGGGGAACTTTGATTTGGTGCGGTTTGGCTTTTTCAAGACAGTCCTTTTCTTTTTTTCCTGTCAGTCTTGTTCAAGGGCTTTCCTCAACTTCAGGTTTCTTATGGAAAGCCTCCATCTCGTGCTCTCTCAGTTTTCCAAACAGTGTTGCAATAGACAGGCTGCTAAGATCTTTTGATTCTGCAATGGCAGTGATCTTTGGCTGCCATTCTCTAGTTAAACACCTCATCACTTTGTCGATTTGCTGATCATTGTCAATCTCCTTACCTAGAGCATTTAGGTTGTTGACTATGTCAGTAAATCTTGTATGCATGTCATTAATGGATTCATCTTTCTTCATGCTAAACAGTTTGTACTCATGCATGAGAGTATTTGTTCTGGCCCTTTTCACATCAGTAGTTCCTTCATGTGTTTGTTGAAGAGTGTCCCACATCTCTTTAGCAGTCTTGCAGTTTGAGACCCTGAAAAATTCATCAGCTGATAATGCAGAGGTTATTATGTTCTTAGCCTTAGCATTATATCCTACTTTCTTTTTATCATCCTCAGACCAATCAGATATGGGTTTAGGGATTAGTGAATCACCAGTCCCAGCTATTTTAGGTATGAAGGGTCCATTTTCTACAACATCTAGAATATCAATACCACTAGCTTCTAGAAATATTAACATCCTATGTTTCCAATACATGTATGCGGATCCATTGAAGGCAGGGGGCCTTGCAAGGGAAGCACCTTCTCCTAGAAATTCAACTGAGGCCATGTCCTTCTATGAGAATTACTCTAAAGAAGTTAGGCTCTGGATGCCAATTGTTATAAAATATGACCTCTATTGTTTAAAAATGTGTATGACAGTCTTTTAAAATATGCAGCAAGATTGATAATCAATTTAACAAAAGAACACTTTTATTAAACTAATGATCAATCACGGTCCCAAGGAATTGTTTCTAAGCGAAGGTTTACACTTACATGTATTGACTAATTACTAATTCAGCATATACATTAATTGTTCTACAAATTAATCAAGATACAAGCATGCAATCAAGATTAATCATACAATCATACAATGATAATAAAGAGTAAGGAATAGAGAGAAGTGCACCACGATTTTTATACTGGTTCAGCCGTCTATCAGACGACCTACGTCCAGTCCCGAAATTAAACGATTTCAACCTTTTTCAATAGAATCTTTTAGAGTGTTTTACAGATGTTCCAGCCCTCCCAGCCTATCAATCTTAAAACTCTCTCTCTATTCTATTTGGCAACCACTGTATCCCAGAGTTTCTCTACAAACTCTTCCAAGATCACAGCGAAGCTTCTTCTTGATGAGCCCTCTCAACAATGAAGATAACTACCAGTTTCACTACAGGATTTTGATCAGTTCTTTCTTTACAAAGTGTTTGTTACAGAAAATATAAAAGATATACAGAATTTGGTCTCAATCACTTGCAATGAATCTCACACAAGAAGTTGTTTGTCCATTTGAGTGTTTGTGAGATCATTCTCTTTTTCTCTCAAGAGGTCTTTTTCAGCTCTCTATTGATTATGAATAATCGTTGGTTCTGGGTCTGAAAAAGCAATATCAAAGGTTATTCAAATGTTATCAAGAGTTATTAGAGAAAGTGATTGAAAACCGTTTATATAGTTTCTGAAAAACAACATATAAATCGATTTCCCAATCGATTCATTAATGTACTAAAGCAGGCTCAATCGATTAGCCAATCGATTATCGCAAGTCTTGTTTTTCTTGAATCTTGAAACTACATAAACTAATTGATTACCTAATCGATTATTTTAAAATACTTTTCAGAAAATTATGTGTAGTTAATAGTTGACTCGATTGCATAATCGATTTAAGATGTTTTGTTCCAACAACGAGATCAAAACAATCGATTACCCAGTCGATTCATTAAGTCACATAATCGATTCATTAATACACATAATCGATTTGGCCATATATTGAGTGTTCCCTGTAACTCAAATTTTTGTGTCAATCGATTTTCCAATCAATTGGGTTTAAAACAGGGATTTAGCTTATTTCAAGTAAATCAATGTGCCAATCGATTAAGTGTTATGTTCCTGAAAATTGATTTTACCAGTTTGTTCAGTTCAATCGATTGATACCAAACTTGTTTCAAAGGAATTTTTCACAATGGATTGTCCAATCGATTGTGTTTGCCACAGAACATGTTCCTTATAAAATTTTATTTACGCAATCGATTT
This sequence comes from Cicer reticulatum, assembly GCA_002896235.1. Lineage (NCBI taxonomy): Eukaryota > Viridiplantae > Streptophyta > Magnoliopsida > Fabales > Fabaceae > Cicer > Cicer reticulatum. Next base: position 20,450 of record PGWS01032311.1, read on the forward strand.
GCCAATCGATTAGCGTATTAAATGGCTTGGCCCTGTGACTTGCACAATCGATTTGTCAATCGATGTATCTAATCAGTTTTAGTCTTTGTGACTTAAACAATCGATGTACCAATCGATTAGGGTGCTAAACGGCTTGCCTCTGACTTGCACAATTTTTATCAATGATTGTGCCAGTCGATGGCCTAATCGATTGTGTAATCACATACTACACACTTTCATACAACCCTTTTACATAATCAATTGCCTAATCGATTAGCTCAGTAGATTTTCCAACTTTTGTTGATTCCTTGAGTTCCAAGCTATTGTCTCAAGTATGTAGGGTTGAATTTTTGTTCCTGAAATCTTACTGAGTTAAAATGTTAGATTTATACCATGATGTATGAACATTGTATGTTTGTTCATTATGTCAAAATTAGGATTAATGGGCCTTAAGTCCGACACTTTTATTTTTGAGAAACGTGATATCCTAAATTAAAAATAAAAGTTTCTATTTTCTTGGAAGCATATTTTTATTTATCTAATGCAAATTTTATAGAAATATAATTTAATTATTATATATATTATTTTGGGGTTTAGGGTGTCACATCTTCTGCCTTTATCTTGTATTCTCATTTGCTCTTGAGTGATTTTCTACCATTAGGAATCTTTACCAAATAAAATGTGTGATTCTCATACGATGAATTCATCTCTTCTTGCATGGCCATCAACCATTTTTCTTCATCAACATTTGTAATAGCTTGTTGATATTACTCTCCACTATCAGTGATCATCACATACTCATGGGGAGGATAACTTTGAGAAGGTTGACGTTCTCTAGTAGATCTTCTCAACAGGTGGCTCAGTTGGAACCTGTTCATCATGGTGAGGTACATGATCATCAATTAAATTCTCATTATCTACCCGTATATCTCCCCCATAAACAAAGGTTTCAGCAGGGGGATTAAGCGCAACATCAATGTAACTTCTGGAATTTGGTTTATGTTTCTCAACTTTATCAAAATTTTCAATAGTCTGATCTTCAAAAAATATCACATATCGGCTTCTGATGATTTTCTTGTCAACTGGATCCCACAATATATAACCAAATTCTTCATCACCATAACCGACGAACACACACTGCTTAGATTTACTATCAAGCTTGGACCACTCATCTCTTAGAACGTGAACAAAACATCTACAACCAAAAACTCTCAAATGATGGTATGAGACATCTTTCTCTGTCCAAAATTTATTTGGAACATCACCATCAAGTGGAATAGAAGGAGAAAGGTTGATCAAATCCACTGCAATTTTCATTGCTTCACCCCAAAAGGATTTCGATAATTTTGCATGAGAGAGCATACATCTGATTATGTCATTAATCATACGATTCATTCTTTCTACAACACCATTATGCTGAGGTGTCTTTGGAACTATTTTCTCAAGCATGATTCAATGTTCTCTACAATACTCTTCAAATGGACCTCTGTATTCACCATCATTATCTGATCGAACACGTTTCAGTTTCCTTCCCTTTTCTCTTTCAACACTTGCATGAAAATGCTTGAAGACTTCAAGTACCTGGTCTTTAGATTTCAAAGGAAAGTCCCACACTTTTCTAGAGTGGTCGTCAATAAAAGTAACAAAATATGATGCACCGCCAAGAGATTTACTATCCATCATACAAAAATCAGTATGAACTAAATCAAGAATATTTTGCCTCTTATGTGGACCAGTATTATGAAAAGAAACTCTATGTTGTTTTCCAACAAAACAATGAGTGCAAGTTTTTAGAGACGTACCTTTCACATGAAGAAAGTTTTCTTCGCAAGTATGTTGAGTTATTTCTCACTCAAGTGATCGAGCCGTATATGCCATAAATCAAAAGATACGTCTTAAATTGCATTCACTTCT
>PGWS01032329.1:0-16129 GCA_002896235.1 Cicer reticulatum
ACGTCTGGTTTGAAAATAAAGATTTTGGTCCATTTTTTTCGAGGGGTACGAAACTCTCCCGAAACGTTTAGATGAAATCGAGGTCCGAGGGTCCTTTATAACATTCTTCTTCCAAATTATAACTGTGTTTCGGTTTCTGCGTCAAATTTCAAACACTAGCTATTATCTTGTTCAAAAATACGATTTTCGATCCATTTTAGTCGGGTGGAACAAAAATTGCTTGAAATGTCCAAATGAAATTGAGGACTAGAAGACTATTATAACATTCTTCTCCTAAATTTATAACTATGTTTCGGGTTCGACGTCAGATTTCAAACACTATCCACCGTCTTGTTCGAAAATAGGGATTCCAATCCTTTTTTGTCGGGTGGTACAAAAATTTCCCTCAAATTCCAGATGAAATCGAGGACCGGGACACCCTTATAGAATTCTTCTCCAAAATATATACAGTGTTTCGGGTTCTGCATTCAGAATTTCAACACTAGCCATCGTCTGTTCCAAAAAGAGTATAGATTTTGGTCCATTTTGGTAGAGGTATACGGAAATCGCCCGAAAAGTCAAGAAGTTTCGGGTTCCACATCAGATTTTCAACACTAGCCATCATTTTGTTCAAAAACACGGATATTGGTCCATTTTAGTCAGGTGTTACGAAAATCGCAGGAAATATCTAGATGAAATCGAGGATCAAGAGACTCTTCTAGCAGTCTCCTCCTAAATTTATAAACGTGTTTCTGGTTCTGCATCAGATTTCAAACACTAGCCATCATCTTGTTCAAAAATATAGATTTCGGTCTATTTTTGTCAGGTAGTACGAAAATCGCCGAAAAGTCCAGATGAAATCGAGGACTGAGAGACCCATATAGCACTTTTCTCTTAAATATATAACAGTGTTTCGGGTACCGTGTTAGATTTCAAACACTAGCCATAGTCTATTACAAAAATATAGATTTTTGTCCATTTTTCACGAAGGGTACGAAACTCGCTCGAAAAGTCTAGATGAAACCGAGGACTGAGAGTCCCTTATAGCATTCTTCTTCTAAATTTATAACTGTGTTTCGGTTTCCGCGTCAGATTTCAAACAATAGCCATCTTCTTGTTCGAAAACACTAGTTTCGGTCCATTTTAGTCGGGTGGTACGAAAATAGCCCGAAAAGTCCAGATGAAATCGAGGACCAGGAGACTCTTATAGCATTCTTCTCCTAAATTTATAATTTTATTTCGGCTTTTGCATCAGTTTTCAAACACTATCCATTTTCTTGTTCGAAAATACGGATTTCGATCCATTTTTTACGGGTGGTACGAAAATCGCCCCAAAAGTCCAAATGAAATCGAGGAACGAGAGACCCTTATAGCCTTCTTCTTTTAAATTTATAACAATGTTTTGGTTTCCGCGTCAGATTTCAAACAATAGCCATCATCTTTTTGAAAATACGGATATCACTCCATTTTAGACAAGTGGTACGAAAATCGTCCACAATGACCAGATAAAATCGAGGACCAGGAGACTCTTGTAGCATTCTTCTCCTAAATTTTTAAGTGTGTTTTGGGTTCCGTCTCAGTTTTCAAACACTATCCATCGTCTTAATCAAAAATACAGATTTCGGGTCCATTTTTGTTGGGTGGTACGAATCGCGCCCGAAAAGTCCATATGAAATCAAGGATCGAGAGACCGTTTTAACATTCTTCTCCTAAATATATAATAGTGTTTCAGGTTCCGCGTCATATTTCAAACACTAGCAATCGTCTAGTTTGAAAATATAGACTTTGGTCCATTTTTGTTGAGGGGTACGAACCTCGCCCAAAAAGTTCCAATGAAATCGAGGACCGAGAGTCCCTTATAGCATTCTACTTTTAAATTTATAACTGTGTTTCGGTTTCGACGTTAGATTTCAAACACTAGCCATAATCTTGTTCGAAAATACGGATTACGATCCCTTTTAGTTAGGTGGTACAATAATCGCCTGAAATATCCAGATGAAATCGAGGACCGAGAGACCCTTATAGCATTCTTCTTCTAAATTTGTAATTGCGTTTCGGGTTCCGTGTTAGATTTCAAACACTAGCCATCATTTTTTTCAAAAACTCAATTTTAGTCGGGTGGTACGAAAATCGCCTGAAATGTCCAGATGAAATCGAGGACAAAGAATCTCTTATAGAATTCTTCTCCTAAATTTATAAATGTATTTCGTGTTCGGTTTCAGATTTCGAACACTAGCCATCATCTTTTTAGAAAATAACGGATTTCGGTCCATTTTTGTCGTGTAGTACGAAAATCGTCGAAAAGTCCAAATGAAATGGAGTACCAAGGGACCCCTCATAGCATTCTTTTCATAAATATATAACAGTTATTCGGGTTCCGCATCAGATTTCGAACATTAGCCATCATTTTTTTCAAAAAGACGGATATCGGTCCATTTTAGTCGGATGGTACGAAACTCGACCGAAAAGTCTAGATTAAATCGAGGACCAAGAGTCCCTTATAGCATTCTTCTTCTAAATTTATAACTGTGTTTCGGTTTCCGCGTCAGTTTTCACACAATAGCCATCATCTTGTTCGAAAATACGGATTTATAACTGTTTTTTGGGCTCTTTGACCGATTTTAAACACTAGCCATTGTCTGGTCTGAAATTACGGATTTCGGTCCATTTTAGTCGAGTGGCACGAAAATCGCCCGAAAAGTCCAGATGAAATCGAGGATCGGGAGACCCTTATAACATTCTTCTCCTTAATATATAAGAGTGTTTCAGATCAGATTTCAAACACCAGCCATTGTCTGATCCGAAAATACAGCTTTTGGTCCATTTTTGTCGAGGGGGACGAAATTCTCCCGAAAAGTCCAGAAGATATCGAGGACCGAAAGACCCTTATAGCATTCTTCTTCTAAATTTATAACTGTGTTTCGGGATCCGCGTCAAATTTTAAACACTAGCCGTCGTCTTGGCTATTGTTTGAAATCCGAAATCCAAAATCCGTATTTTCGAACAAGATGATGGTTATTGTTTGAAATATGACGCGGAAACCGAAACACAGTTATAAATTTAGAAGAAGAATGTTATAAGGGACTCTCGGTCCTCGATTTCATCTAGACATTTCGGGCAAGTTTCGTACCCCTCGAAAAAAGGACCAAAATCAATATTTTTGGACTAGAAGATGGCTAGTGTTTGAAATCTGATGCATAACCAGAAAGATTGTTATATATTTAGGAAAATAATGCTATAAGGGTTTCTCGGTCCTCGATTTCATCTGGACTTTTAGGAGATTTTTGTACTACCCGACAAAAAATGGACCGAAATCCGTATTTTCGAACAATGCGATGGCTAGTGTTTGAATTCTGACGCGGAACCCAAAACACAGTTACAAATTTAAAAGAAGAATGCTACAAGGGTCTCTCGGTCCTCGATTTCGTCTTGAATTTTCGGGCGATTTTTGTATCCCTAAAAAATATGGATCAAAATCTGTATTTTCGGACTAGGCGATGGATAGTGTTTAAAATCTTATGTGGAACTCAAAACACTGTTATATATTTAGGAGAAGAATTCTGTAAGGGTCTCCTGGTCCTCGATTTCATCTGGACTATTCGGCCGATTTTTGTACCACCCGAAAAAAATGGATCTAAATTCGTATTTATAACAAGATGATGGATATTGTTTGAAATCTAACACTGAGTAACACATTTATAAATTTAGGAGAAGAATGCTATATGAGTTTCTTGGTACTCGATTTCATCTGGACATTTCGGGAGATTTTTGTACCACCCGACTAAAATGAATTAAAATTCGTATTTTCGAATAAGATGACGGGTAGTGTCTGAAATCTGATGCGGACACCGAAAAACAATTATAAATAAAGAAGAAGAATGCTATAAGGGACTCTGGGTCCTCGATTTCATATGTACTTTTCGGGTTTCTTACCCCTCGACAAAAATGCACCAAAATCTATATTTTCAAACCAAACGAGGGCTAGTGTTTCAAATCTGACGCGGAACCTGAAACACAGTTATATATTTAGGAGAAGAATGCAATAAGGGTTTCCCGGTTCTCGAATTCATTTGGACTTTTCGGGCGATTTTCGTACCAAACGAGGGCTAGTATTTTCAAATTAGACGATGAATAGTGTTTGAAATTTCAAGCTGAACCTGAAACACTATTATATATTTAGGAGAAGAATGTTAAAAGGGTCTCTCAGTTCTCGATTTCATCTAGACTTTTAGGGCAATTTTCGTACCACCCTCTACAAAAATGGACCTAAATCTGTATTTTCGGACCAAGCGATGGCTAGTGTTTGAAATCTGATATGGAACCTGATACACTATTATATATTTAGGAGAGGATTTCTGTATGGGTCTCCCTGTCCTCGATTTCATCTGGCCTATTTGGGAAATATTAGCACCACCCGACAAAAATGGACCTAAATCAGTATTTTCGAACAAGACGATGGATAGTGTTTGAAATCTGCCTAGGAACCTGAAACACAATTATAAATTTAGGAGAAGAATGCTATAAGAGACTCCTAGTCCTCGATTTCATCTGGACATTTTAGGCAATTTTCGTACCACCCGACTAAAATGGACTGAAATTCGTATTTTTGCACCAGACAATAGCTAGTGTTTGAAATCTGACGCGGAGACCGAAATACAGTCATAAATTTAGAAGAAGATTGCTATAAATGTCTCTCGGTCATCGATTTCATCTGGACTTTTTGGGCGATTTTCATAACGCTGGACAAAAATTGACCAAAATCTGTATTTTCGAACAAAACGATGGTTAGTGTTTGAAATCTAGCGCGGACCCCAAACATAGTTATAAATTTTGGAGAAGAATGCTATAAGGGTCTCCAGGTCATCAATTTCATTTGGACTTTTTGGGCGATTTTCATACCACCTAACTAAAATGGACTGAAATTCGTATTTTCAAACAAGACTATAAATAGTGTATGAAATCTGACGCGGAACCTGAAATACAGTTATAAATTTAGAAGAAGAATGCTATAAGGGTCTCCCTATCCTCGATTTCATCTGGACTTTTTGGGCGATTTACGTACCACCCAATAAAAATGAACCGTGTTAATAATAATGGCCTTTGTTAGTCTAAAGATATGAGAGTTATTAAACAAATTATCAAAGGTCGACAGCGGAATATATTCAGGAGCAATGATTGAAACAGTTTGCAAATGTTATCAATATATGAGACAAGAAACAATGCTTAATTCTGAATGTTAAACAAGATATAAAATCATTAATTCATACATTCAAGAATATGCATTTATGTAATATCAAAAAGAGTAGGGATAAGAAACAATTGCACCACGATTTATACTGGTTCAGCTATCACTTTGATAGCCTACATCCAGTCCTGAAATCCAACAAGATTTCAGCCTTTTTCCAATAGAATGAATTGAGAACCTTTTACAGATTGTCCAGCTTCCTGGAAGCCTATCTATCTAACTCACTTCACTCTTGTTTCTATACCACCTAATCCTTGTAGTTTAATCGCCTAACTCACACAAGATCTAGGTAAAGCCTCTTCTTGATGATCTCACATCAACAAAGATAACTACCAGTTTCCTTACTGGATTTCCAAACCTTTCAATTTACAGAAAATTGTCTTCTTCAAAGAATTAAAGAATATCAAGACTTTGACTCAATCACTATAGTATCTCACACAAAAAGTATTTAGCCAATGGATATTTTGTGTGTTGTAAAACTTTTCTCTCAAAGTGTTTTTTCAAAGGTATTCAAAACGTTGTGAAAAGTTCTAAAAGAATTATGAAAGTTATCTGAAATTTGTTTTCAAAAGTGATTGAATCTGCTTATATATATTCAGAAAAACACCAGGATAATCGATTTCTCAATCGATTGTATAATGTGTTAAAGCCTGGTAAAATCAATTGCCTAATCGATTTTCATATGTCTTGTTTTTCTTGAATCTTGATCAAATAAGCATGAATCGATTTGCCAATCGATTCCTTTAATACATCAATCATAACTGATACTATAATTTTATCAGAATCGATTGAGTAATCGATTATAGATGTTTTGTTCCAACAAACGAGATCAAAACAATCGATTGCTCAGTCGACTTCATAATCACAGTCATAATCGATTTGGTATTGAGCTGAATCCATTCTGTAACTTAAACATTAGCTTCAATCGATTCGTCAATCGATTGTGCTGATCACAGTGACTCAGACTTTTACATCAATCGATTTTCCAATCGATTGTGCTGATCACAATGACTCAGACATAAACGTCAATCGATTTGCCAATCGATTGTGCTTGTTACAGAACTTCAGCTATTTTGACAAAATCTATATGCCAATCGATTTAATCAAAGTTGTTCTGATAAATGATTAACTGCAACCGATTGCCTAATCGATTGCCTCAAACTTGGAGTTTAAGAAATCTAAATCAATCGATGTCTCAATCGATTTATTGCATCTCTGAACTTATTCCTGCTTGTTTGCCTGAAATGTTTATCAATTCAAATCATTAGATCAATCAAATATTTCATATGTATTGTATGTTTGGGAGTTAAATCAAAAACATGATCAGGGAAGCTCATGTCTTACAAACCGAAATTCGTATTTTCAGACCAGACGATGGCTATTGTTTAAAATATGGAATGGAGCCCGAAAAATAGATATAAATTTTGGAGAAGAATGCTATAAGGGTCTCATAGTCCTCGATTTCATCTGGACTTTTCCGGCAATTTTCGTACCACTTGACTAAAACGGACCCAAATTCGTATCTTCAAACAAAACGATGGTTAGTGTTTAAATCTGGCTCGGAACCCGAAACACAATTATAAATTTTGGAGAAGTATGCTATAAGGGTCTCAAAGTCCTCGATTTCATGTAGATTTTTTGGACGATTTTCGTACCACCTGACTAAAATGGACCAAAATCTGTATTTTCGAACAAAATGATGGTTGGTGTTTGGAAACTGACACGGAACCCGAAACACAGTTATCAATTTTTGAGAAGAATGCTATAAGGGTCTCTCGTACACATGACAAAAATGGACCGAAATTCATATTTTCGAACAAGCAATGGATAGTGTTTGAAATCTGACGCGGAACCCGAATCACATTTATAAATTTAGGAGAAAAATGCTATAAGAGTCTCCCGGTCCTCGATTTCATCGGGACTTTTCGAGCAATTTTTGTACCACCCGACTAAAATGGACCGAAATCCATATTTTCGAACAAAACGATGGCTAGTGTTTGAAATCAGACGCGAAATCTGAAACGAAGATAGTAATAACATAAAATAAAATAGAGTTGTCATATAAATATGTAATTATTACATTGTTTGACAACTCTATTTTATTATATGTTAATATTCTCTTTGTTATCAAGTAAAACTATAAAATAAAGATAATAATAACATATAATAAAGTAGAGTTGTTAAATAAAGTAATAATTACATATTTATTTGAGACTCTAAATGATATTACTATCTTCGTTATGCAGTCAAACCTTAAAATGAAGATAATAATAATATATAATAAAATAAAATTATCAAATAAATTAATAATTACATATTTATTTTGACAACTCTGTTTTATTTTACGTTATTATTATCTTCGTTTTGTAGTTGTACTAAATAAACGAAAATAATAATAACATATAAAAATTTGAGTTGTAAAAATAATATGTAATTATTACTTATTTGACAACTCAATTTTATTATATGTTATTATTATCTTCGTTATGTAGTAAAACTATATAACGAATATAATATTAACATTTAATAAAATAGAGTTGTTAAATAATGTAATAACTAAAAAGCATTCTTCTCCTAAATTTATAATTGTATTTCGGGTCATATTTTGAACATTAGCCATCATTTGGTCTAAAAATACGAACTTCTTTCCATTTTTGTCGGGTGGTACAAAAATTGCCTGAAAAGTATAGATAATATCGGGGATTTTCGTACCACCTTATTTCGGTCCATTTTTGTCAAGTGGTACGAAAAATGCCTGAAAAGTCCCGATTAAATCGATGACTGAGAGACTCTTATAGCATTCTTCTCTAAAATTTATAACCATGTTTCAGGTTTCGCGCCAGTGTTCAAACACTAGTCATCGTCTGGTCCGAAAATACAGATGTTGGTCCATTTTTAGTGAGGGGTACGAAAGTCTCCCGAAAAGTCCAAATGAAATCGAGAACCATGAGACCATTATAGCTTACCTCTCCAGAATTAATTTCTGGTTTTTAGGTTCCGCGCCAGATTTCTAACACTTGCCATCGTTTGGTCCAAAAATATAGATTTCGGTTTTTTTGTCGAAGGGTAAGAAAATAGCCTGCAAAGTCCAGATGAAATCGAGGACCGAGAGACCCTTATAGCATTCATCTCCAAAATTTATAACTGTGTTCCGATTTCCGTGTCAGATTTCAAACACTAACCATCGTTTTGTTCAAAAATACAAATTTTGGTTCATTTTAGTAGGTGGTATGAAAATCGTCCAAAAAGTCCAGATGAAATCGAGGACCGGGAGACCTTTATAGCATTAGTCTCCAAAATTTATAATTGTGTTTTAGATTCCGCGACAGATTTCAAATACTAACTAGGAGACCCTTATAGCATTCTTCTCCAAAATTTATAACTGTTTTTCGGGCTATGTACCTGATTTTAAACACTAGTCATCGTCTGGTTCGAAAATACGAATTTCGGTCCATTTTTGTTGGGTGGTACGAAAATCGCCCAAAAAGTCCATATGAAATCGATGATCCGGAGACCCTTATAGCATTCTTCTTCTAAATTTATAATTGTGTTTCAGGTTTCGCGTCAGATTTCAAACACTAGTCGTAGTCTTGTCCGAAAATACGAATTTCGGTCCATTATAGTTAGGTGGTATGAAAATCGCCCTAAACGTCCAGATGAAATCGAAGACCGGGAGACCCTTATTGCATTCTTCTCCAAAATTTATATATGTGTTATGGGTTTCGCGCCAGATTTCAAACACTAACCATCGTTTTGTTCGAAAATACGAATTTCGGTCCATTTAAGTCGGGTGGTACGAAAATCTTTCGAAAAGTGTAGATGAAATCTAGGAACGAGAGACCCTTATAGCATTCTTCTTCTAAATTTATAACTGTGTTTCTTGTTCTGTGTCAAATTTCAAACACTAGCCATCGTTTTGTTCGAAAATACGAATTCTAGTCCATTTCAGTGGGGTGGTACGAAAATCGCCTGAAAAGTCCAGATGAAATCTAGGACCGGGAGACCCTTATATCATTCTTCTAAAATATTTATAACTGTGTTTCATGTTTTGCGCTAGATTTCAAACACTCGCCATTGTCTGGTCTGAAAATACGAATTTCGGTCCATTTTTGTTAGGAGGTACAAAAATCTCCCTAAAAGACCAACTGAAATCGAGGACCAAGAAACCCTTATAGAACTCTTCTCCTAAATTTATAACTTAGTTTCGGGTTCCGCCTCAGATTTCAAACACTAGCAATTGTCTTGTTCGAAAATACGAATTTCGGTCCATTTTTGTCAAGAGGTACGAAAATCGCCTGAAAAATCCAAATGAAATCGAAAACCGTGAGACCATTATAGCATTCTTCTCCAAAATTAATTATTGGTTTTTAGGTTCAGCGCCAGATTTCAAACACTTGCCATCGTTTGGACCGAGAGACCCTTATAGTATTCTTGTCCTAAATTTATAAAAGTGTTCTGAGTTACGTGTCGGATTTCAAACACTAGCCATTGTTTTGTTCAAAATTACGAATTTCGGTCCATTTTAATCGGGTGGTACGAAAATCACCCGAAAATACCGATGAAATCGAGGACCGGGAGACCCTTATAGTATTCTTCTCCTAAATATATAACAATGCTTTAGATTCGGGTCAGATTTCAGCAACACTAGCAATAAGATCTTGGGTCCATTTGGTCGACGGGTAGGAAAATGCGCCCCACAAAAGTCCAAATGAATGACGAACCGACTTGTATGCGACACTTATAGAATTTTTCTTTCTAAATTTATCAATTGTATTCGGTTCCATGAAAATTTCAAACACTAGCCATCGTCTAGTTCGATAAATACGAATTTCGCTCCATTTTTGTCATGTGGTACGAAAAATCGCCGGAAAAGGCCCAGATAAAATCGAGGACCTAGTGACCTTTATAGAATTCTTCTCCTAAATTTTATGACTTGAGTTTCGAGGTATGCCTTAGATTAAAACACTAGCAATTGTCTTGTTCAAAAATACAGATTTCAGATCCATTTTTGTCGCTGGTATGTAAAATTGCCCGAAAAGTCCAGATGAAATCGAGGACTCGGAGACCCTTATAGCATTTTTCTCCTAAATTATAACTGTGTTTCGGGATCGTGTCAGATTTCAAACACTAGCAATAATCTTGTTCGAAAATACGGATTTCGATCCATTTTTCTTTGGGTGGTATCGAAAAAATCACCCGAAAAGTCCAGATGAAACCAAGGACCGGGAGGCCTTGATATGCCTTGATTCATATTTCAAACATAGCCATCGTTTGGTCGGAAAAAGATTAGATTTCGGTCCTTTTTTTGTCGAGGGGTAAGACACCCCTTATACCATCGTCGAGGACTTGCCTTCGTCGAGGACCAAGACACCCTTATAGCATTCGGGTTCTGCCTCAGATTTAAAACACTTGCCATCGTCGAGGACCAAGACACCCTTATAGCATTCTTCTCCTAAATTATAACTCTGTTTCGGATTCCGAGTTAGATTTCAAACACTAGCCATCACCTGGTCCGAAAATAAAAAATTTGGTCCATTTTGTCGAGGGGCACGAAAATCGCCCAAAAGTCCAGATGAAATCGACGACCGAGAGACCCTTATAGCATTCTGCTTCTAAATTTATTACTATATTACGAGTTCCGTGGTCAAATTTCAAAACACTAGCCATCGTCTAGTCCGAAAATACGGATTTTCAATCATTTTTAGGTCTAGTGGTATGAAAATTGCCCTCACCGGGAAACCTTTATATGCATTATCTTCTAAATTTATAACTGTGTTTCGGGTTCCTGCACAAATTTAAAATACTAACAATGTTCTTTTATTCAAATATACGGATTTGGTCCATTTTTAATCGGGTGGTACGAAAATCTCCTGAAAAGTCCAAATGAAATCAAGGACCGGGGAGACCCCTATATCATTCTTCTCCAATATTTATAACTATTTTTCGAGTTCCACGTCAGATTTCAAACACTGCCTAATCTTTTTAGAAAATAGGATTTCGTACATTTAGTTGGATTGGATGAAAATCGCACAGAAAGTCCAGATGAAATCGAGGACGTGGAGACCCATGTAGCATTCTTCTCCAGAATTTATAACTGTGTTCGGGTTCCACACTAGATTTCAACCACTAGCCAAAGTCTGGTTCGATAATAAAGGTTTTAGGTCAATTTTTGGTCGAGGGGTACGAAAATCGCCCGAAAAGACTAGATGAAATCGAGGTACTAGGAGACCTTATTAGCATTCTTCTCCTAAAATTATAACTGAGTTTCGGGTTTCGCCTTAGATTTCAAACACTAAGCAAATTGTCTTGTTTCGATAAATAGACAGATTCCGGTACCATTTTTTTGTCTGGTGATACGTAAAACACCAAAAAGTCTAGGATGAATCGAGGACCGGGAGACCCTGATGGAATTCTTTCTCCAAAATTATTACTGGTTGTTTTAAAGGTTTTGCGCCAGATTCAAAAACTGCCTTCGTTTGGGTCGAAAATATAGATTTTTGGTTCTTTTTGTTGAGGGGTAAGAAAATCGCATGAAACGTCCAGGTTGAAATCGAGGACCAGGAGACTCTTATAGCATCTTCTCGCTAAATTTATATTGTGTTTTTGGGCTCGATTCAGATTTCAAACACTAGCCATCTTCTTGTTCGAAAATACGGATTTCGGTTCAATTTAGTTGGGTGGTTCGAAAATTGCCCGAAATTGTCAGATGAATCGAGGACAGGAGACTCTTATAGCATTCTTTCTCCTAAATTATAACTGTGTTTTGGGTTCCGCGTTAGATTTCAAACACTATCCATCGTCTTGTTCGAAAATACGGATTTCGATCCATTTTTGTCTTGTGGTACGAAAATCGCCTGAAATGTCTTGATGAAATTGATGACAGGGAGACCCTTGTAGCATTCTTCTCTTAAATATATAATAGTGTGTCAGGTTTCGTCTAAGATTTCAAACATTAGCCATTGTCTGGTCCAAAAATACCGATATTGGTCCATTTATGTCGAGGGTTAAGAAATCGCCTGAAAGTCTAGATGAAATCGAGGACCGAGAGACCATTATAGCATTCTTCTTCTAAACACGTCAGATTTCAAACACTATTCATCATCTTGTTTGAAAATACGTATATCGGTCCATTTTAGTCGGGTGGCAAGAAAATTGCCAGAAATGTCCTAATGAAATCGAGGACCAGAAGACTCTTATAGCATTTTCTCCTAAATTTATAATTGTGTCTCGGGTTCCGCGTCAAATTTCAAAAACTAGCCATCGTCTTGTTCGAAATATGGATTTTCAGCCCATTTTAGTCTGGTGGTACGAAAATTGCCTGAAAAGTCCACATGAAAATCGAGGACTAGGAAAACGTTATAGCATTCTTCTCCAAAATTTATAACTGTGTTTTGGTTCCTCGTCAAATTTCAAGCACTAGCCCTCGTTTGGTTCGAAAATACATATTTCGGTCTTTTTTTGTCGGGTGGTACGAAGATCGCCCGAAAGTCTAGATAAAATCGAGGACAGAGATAACCTTATAGCATTCTTCTCCTAAATATATAACAGTGTTCCGGGTTCCACGTTAGATTTAAAAAACTAGCCATCGTCTGGTCCGAAAATATAGATTTTGGTCCATTTTGGTCGAGGGATACGAAAATCGCCCAAAAAGTCCAGATGAAATCGAGGACCGACATACCCTTCTAGCATTCTTCTTTTAAATCAGTAACTGTGTTTCGGGTTCCGCGTTAGATTTCAAACACTAGCCATCATTTTGATCACAAATACGGATTTCTATCCATTTTATTCAGGTGGTTCAAAAATACCAATTTCGATCCATTTTATTCAGGCGAGTTTCGTACGCCTCGACAAAAATGGACCATAATCTGTATTTTCAAACAAAACAATGGCTAGTGTTTGAAATCTGACGCGAAACAAGAAACACTGGTACATATTTAGGAGAAGAATGTTAAAAGCGTCTCTCGGTCTTCAATTTCATCTGGACTTTTCGAGCGATTTTCGTACCACCCGAAAAAAATCGATAGACATTTGTTTTTTCGAACCAGACGATGGTTAGTTTTTTAAATCTGACATGGAACCCGAAATATTGTTATAAATATTAGGAGAAGAAATGCAATAAGGGTTTCTTGGTGCTCGATTTCGTTTGGACTTTTTAGGCGATTTTCGTAACAACCTGACAAAATGGACTGAAATCTGTATTTCGGACCAGACAATGGCTTGTATTAGAATGTGGATGCGGAACCAAAACACAGTGAGAAATTTAGGAGAAGAATGCTAAAAGAGACTTCTGGGGTCCTCGATTTCGTCTACACATTCGGGAGAATTTTCGTACCACCAAATTTAAAATGGATTGATATCCATTTTTTATCGAAACAAGACGATGGATAGTTTTTGAAATCTGATGCGGAACTCGAAACACAGTTATAAATTTAGAAGAATAATGCTTATAAGGGTCTCTCGGTCCTCGATTTTCATCTGAAATTTTTCGGGCGAGTTTTCGTACCACCCGACTAAAATGGACCAAAATTCGTAATTTCGAACAAGACGATGGCTAGTGTTTGAAATCTGATATGAAAACCGAAAAACAGTTATAAATGTAGAAGTAGGATGCTATAAGGGACTTTCGATCCTCGATTTCATCTGGGCCTTTTTAGGCGATTTTTCATATCCCTCGACAAAAATTGAACACAAATCAATATTTTCCGGACAAGACGATAGCTAGTGTTTAAAATCTGGTGCAAAATCCGAAACACTGTTATATATTAAGGAGAAGAATAATATATAAGGTCGCTCAGTCCTCGATTTTTATCTAGAGTTTTCGTGGGATATTTTCGTAACACACAACAAAAATGGACTGAAATCTCGTCGTATTCACTTCGAACAACAGATGGATAGTGTTTGAAAACATACGTGGAAGCCGAAACACAGTTATAAATTTAGGAGAACGGATGCTATAAGAGTTTCCTGGTCCCTCGATTACATCTGGACATTTCAGGCTATTTCTTACCACCCGACTAAAATGGACAGATATCCGTATTTTCGAACCAAGATGACGGCTATTGTTTAAAATCTACGCGGAAACGAGCAACACAATTATAAATTTAAAAGAAGAATGCCATAATAGGATCTCTCGGTCCTCGATTTCATCTGGACTTTTGGGACGATTTTTCGAACAAGACGATGGGATAGTGGTTTGAAAACTGACGCGAAACCTGAAACATAGTTATAAATTTAAGGAGAAGAATGCTATAAAGTCTCATGTTCCCTCGGATTTCATCTAGACATTTCAGGGAGATTTTTGTACCACCTGACTAAAATGGCTGATGTTTGGGGTTTTTGAACAAAATGATGGCTAGTGTTTGAAATCTGCACGAAACCCGCAACACAGTTACAAATTTAGAAGAACAATGCTATAACGGTCTGTCGGTCCTCAATTTCATCTGGAATTTTCATGAGATTTTTGTATCCCTCTACAAAAGTGGACCAAAATCTGTATTTTCGGACCAAACAATGGCTAGTGTTTTGAATTTGATACGGAACCCGATCACTGTTATATATTTAGGAGAAGAATTCTAATAAGGGTCTCCCGGTCCTCGATTTCATCTCGACTATTTGGCGATTTTTGTACTACCTGAACAAAATGGACCAAAATCCGTATTTTCGAACAAGACGATGGATAGTGTTTGAAATCAGATCCGCGAACCGAAACACATTTATAAATTAAAAGAAGAATCCTATAAGGGACAATAGGTCCTCAATTTCATCTGAACTTTTCGGCCGAGTTTCTTACCCCTCGACAAAATGGACCAAAATCTGTATTTCAAATCAAGATAATGGCTAGTGTTTGTAATCTGACGCGCAACCCGAAACACTGTTATATATTTGAGAAGAATGTTATAAAGGGTCTCTCGGTTTTCGATTTCATCTAGAATTTTCAGGCGATTTTCGTACCACCCGACAAAAATTGACCGAAATCCATTTTATTCGAACCAAGACGATGGTTAGTTTTTTTAAATCTGACGCGACACCCGAAATTACAATTATAAATTAAGGAGAGATGCAATAAGGGTTAACCAAAACGATGGATAGTATTTGAAAATTTGACGCGGAACACAAAACACAATTATATATTTAGGAGAAGAATGCTTATTTAGCTTATAAATTTGTAGAAGAAAAATTCTATAAGGGTCCTCCTCGATCCCTCGATTTCCATATGGACCTTTTTTGGGAGGTTGTTATTCTCCTCGGACAAATTGACCAATTATCTGTATTTTTGGACCAAAACGATCGCCTAGGTTTGAAATCTACCGCGGACCCAAAATACTGTTATATATTAATGAGAAGAATGATATAAGGCTCCCCTCAATCCTCGTTCATCTGGACTTTTTGGGCAATTTTCGTACCACAACGACAAATGGACCGAAATCCGTATTTTCCAAAACCGAAACCTATTATATATTTAGGAAGAAGAATGTTGTAAGGGTCCCTCTCTCTGTCCTCGATTTCATTTGAAACATTTAGGCGATTTTTGTACCACCCCACAAAAATGGACTAAAATCTGTATTTTTGGACCAGAACGAGGGCTAGTAGTTCAAAATTTTGACGCTGAACCCCAAAACAACAGTTATAAATTTTGGAGAAGATGCTATAAAGGGTATCCCGGTCCTCGATTTCATTGGACTTTTTCGGGCAAGTTTTCTTGCCACCCCACTTTAAAAATGGATGGATATATGTATTTTCGAACAAAGATGATGAATAATGTTTTGAAATCTGAGTGGAGACCCAAACGCATTATAAATTTAGACGAAGAATGCTATAAGGGTGTCTCGGTCCTCGATTTCATCTGGACTTTTCGGGCGATTTTCGTACCCCTCGACACTAATTGACCAATATCTGTATTTTCTG